>VZRR01009046.1:226689-516364 GCA_013398015.1 Oreocharis arfaki
CCCCCACCCCGTTCTGTTTTCCTCTGCAAACAATTAATTACAAGTTTAAAAGGAAGTTCCAGCCCTCCTTCGCTACCCAGAAGTTTAGAGGCAGTAAATATAAAGCAGTTCAGCGCAGGAATAAAACTGCACATCCTGTTTTGTCTGAAATTAAGGCGGTTGTTGTTTGGGGGTTGTTTGGGTTTTTCACCTCTTTTTTGGAGTCAAGCGTATCATAGGCGTCCTGTATTCCTGCCTGGATAATGAGCTGTCAGGATATTTACAGATAAATGGCAAACCTGCATCACATGGGTGGTTCAGGCTGAGGAAAAGCTGCTCTGTTTATTTATTTATGTTGCAGTTTAACCTTTACTACAGCTGCCCCAAAAAGAAGACCTAGGTGAAGATGAAGGTCCGGACAGGGAGCAGGCTTTAAGGAGTGGCTCTCGCTTATCTCCCCGGTGAGCTCGAGCAGATCTGGGATGCTCCCAGCTGGCTCCAGGCAGCGGGGAGGAACAGGGTGTATGGGATTTGAGTCTCTGAGTGGTAGCCTGTGATTTCTCAGGTGGGAATATTGATGGTATTTCTGTCCTCTGTTGAGTGGTGGAATGAGAGAATGTGAGGAGCAGCCAGTTTTGATGCAGCAGACTGGACAAAAATCCAGCAATAATTATAGTAATAATAATAATAGTAGTAATAGACAACTTCTCTCAGCCAAAGCCAAAACCACCTCCCAGGGCACTGCATTTCATTTGGTAAATCTCAAATGAGAATTTTTTAGGAAGCACCCAGAGAAATCCATGTTCAAAAGAGAAACCACCAGCTAATTAGGGCCAGCTCAGCTGCGTGCTCATGCAAATTGAAACAATAAATCCACAGTGGTCAGTCTTTTTCTGAGGGGCACGGATAAACCCCTTATTTTTAACAGAATCTGAGCACTTGTAGAATCCCAAATCAAGAGCTTGGCATCAGTGCTGAGGGATTCAGCTCTTGAGGTCCTGACAGTCAGGTCTGAAAGTCAGCAGCCAGGGGAGAGCAGTGAAACAAGCTCCTGTACAGCTTTGTAGGCCCCAGGACAGCATTTTGGAAGGCAAGTTTTCCCGTGGGAGCTGCCTTTTTGGGGGCTGCCCAGGAGTTCCCGCCTCAGCAGCATCACCAGAGCTGTGGTTAGGGCTGGGTGGGACTGGTGGCTGCTTTTTTGGGCGAGGCTGGTGGCTGGTCTTCCGTTAGGAGTGGGGTGTAGGGGCACAGCGAGGCAGAAGGAAGCACAGTGGTGCTAGCTGGAGGATCCTAAAACACTCCATACAAGAGAGCATCCCTTAGCCGGTGCCACACAAGGAATAAATGAGATGCAAGACAAGGCAAGGCAGTGCTTTAGACAAGGATTCAGCTGAAACCAGCCTGGGTCCCCTTCCTGTCCCTCCCTCAAGGTCCCTGACCTCTGTGAGAGCTGCCAGAAGGAAAGATAAGGAGTTGGTACCGCAGGGGACAAATGGAGCAACCCCTCTGGGACACCTTTGGTGTTCAGGCTGTACCTCTCAAGTTTTTGTTACATCAAAGTGTTGGTTTTCTTTTTACCGTGCCTCAGTTTCCCCTCCTGGGCACATGGGGATTTAAGCATTCCCTCGAGAGGCTGCAGGGCTTGAATCCCAAAGGCTGGCAAAGAGGCTGATGTAAAATGCTGAGCAAGGGTGAAATGGTGTGTTGGAGCCTGGTAGTGCCCCTGCCAGCTCTTCATCTGTACAGCCTCCAACTTAGTGACCCCCGTGTTGAGCCAGAACTGCAGACTCGCAGCACAAAGGCCCCTGCTCTACTCAGATGCTTTGCCTGGCCACAGGAGAGGAAGAAAGATGCGAGCAGAGGCAGCAGCTCCCTGCTCCTGCAGGAGGGCTTCCCTGAGAGCCCTGGCATTCAGCAACACCTCTCCCTCCCTGAGGGAAGAGGAAAACCTTACGTCAAGCCACAGAAATGCTTCTCGGCCCTACCCAAACCCTTGGAGCAATTCCCAGGTGAGGCACAGCAGCAGCAACTCCTCCACCCCAGCCAACCCTTATCCTCCCCTGCCGCCGCCTTTGTGGCCAGCCCTGGGTACGTGGAAGCAGCTGTGGGTGCAGGGCTGCTCACTGGGCTCTGCCACCTGAGCCCCACCTGTGGGTCCCACTGACCACAGTCCTCACCCAAAATACAGGTGGTTTGGCCACAGCCCCCACACCAAACCTGTTGGTGGTGCCCGGGGTGCCAGGGCAGCAAGAGCAGACTCTGCCTCTGTGCTGCCCATCCCAGACCATGGACCATGAGACACGGTCTGTCCAAAGATGCGGGAATTCCACGACTGGGAATAAGGAGAGACCTGTGGCATGTGGAGTCCTGGCTCCTATGGCAGTACTGTTCTCCACAACAGTCCCTGGCCTAGATCAGGCAAGTCCTTTCCTAGACAGGACAGCTTCTCCTGCAGACAATATTTCCTCTGCTAAGAAACAAGTCCTACAAAGGGCTAATGAGAGCTCCATGCTGTGACTGCTCAGCCAGGGCTGATGTGTAAATCCACAGGGGTAGGATTTGTGCTTGGCTAAATTCCAAGGCAGGTAGGGATGCCCAGAGCCCTCCTCACCCATCCCCACCATCAAGAACAAACCCCAGGAGACAGGAGGCTGTGTTTCTCAGACGAAGACACCCAGATGGATGTAGCAGGCAGCATAGTCCATCCCCCATGGCTCCAAGCCCGTCCAAGGCAGGAAACATCTTACCCTGCTGAGGCTTAGGCTGTTCTGGGAGCTCCATGGAGAAAACTGCTGAGGGAGCAGGCACCTGATCCATGTGGTTTCTTGTCTCTGCAGGCACCATCCAAGGACTCTTGTGGAGCCCACTAGCTGCTTACAGGAGCTGAGCATATCTCAAGCTGCCTTTCAAGCAGAGGGAGCAGCACAGGCAGCCTACTCGGGAGCCGACATGGAGCAGAAGATCAGCTCTTTCTTTAATTCCATCTTGGAGCTCATCCGTACCAAGCATGAGGAAGGCGTCTTCAACACCGTCTGCCTGGCCGTGCTCTTGGGTCTGCCCTTCGTTGTCCTCATCGCCTTCATCTTCATCTGCTGCCACTGCTGCTTCTGCAGACGGAGGAGAGAAAGCGCGAGGAAAGGCGGCCCCAGCAGCAACGGGCAGCTGCACGCCGAGAGGAACAAGAAGAAAAAGAAGAAGAAGAAGAAGCAAGATGAAGAGGACCTGTGGATCTCGGCTCAGCCCAAGCTGCTCTTGCTGGACAAGAGACCCTCCTTGCCCATCTAGCAGACAGGAGGCCATTCAGGTCCTCTCCTCTGAGATGCCACCACTCCTTTCACCTGTGCACCAGGAGGGTCGAGGAGATACCAAAGCTGCTGCCACTTCATGGTGACTTTCGACAGAGGCTGAGCCCAGCATGTTGAAGGGCCAACAGAAAACAAGGCAGTCGGGCACAGGTTGTGCAAGCCTCTTCTCCCCCGCCATGACAGCGTGTCCTGGGGCAGAGACCCTTGCAAAGGACAGGTGAGCACACAAGGGTGACCTGCCACCAGGTCCTCCGTACCTGCTGCCACGAGCACAGTGCGCACGCGGCGGGCTGGCACACAGCGGGCTGGCACACAGCGAGCGGGGCGCGAGGCTCTCCCTCTGCGCTCACCTGCAAGCACGCGCTGAGGCACGGACAGGGGTGCACAGGACAGCGTCCACCCAAAGAGCAAGCCACCTGCACACTCCCCCTGCACAGCACAGACGGCTGTGAGTGAAGCGGGCACAGACACGCCTCGTTTGCTTGCCCTGCCGTGGAGATGGCACAGCTTCATTGTCTAGGCTCCGTCCAAACCCAGCTCGCTTTGGAGACAGAGAAAGCCGAGTTACCCCACTGCTCAAAGATGTGCCATCTCCCAGGCCACCAGACCAAAGTTGCTTGCGAGCACCTGAAGCTAGATACCCTCAGCCCAACCTTAGAGACCTCAGACACCATCCTAAGGCAGCACAGCAGAAGGATGCCCTGCCACCTAGGCTAGAGGCAAGAAGGAGAGAGGAGGCTGCCAAACCAGCCCTTTTGCACCAGCACTTAAGAAAACCCCTTCCTTGAAAGACTGTTTTGTACAAACTTGCCTTTAAAGAGCCCACCATGCTACTGCAAGAGCAGAAACACAACCTGAGGCTGTGTAAAAGCTTTGCTATAGGCATTAGAGTTATTTATTGAATGACTACTAAAGAAGAGCAGGACCAAAGGCCCCTCTGGAGAGGGGCCAGGCACATCGAAGCGGTATTGAAGCAGCAGACACGGTTTCCTGGCACACTCAGCTGTCCCCTCTGCCTGCAGCCCTTGTGCCATGTGTCAGACACACACAGACCCACGAGCACGTGCTGCCCCAGCTGATGCCAGCTCTGTCTGCTGCACTGAAGGTTTCCGTATGGCTGTCAGGCTGACCAGCTCTGGGATTTTTAATGTGCTGTAGAAGAAAAGTAAATTCCATGTCCACAGTCATCCCTTACACAGGGATACATTATACAGCCAGACCTCTCTCTGTCCTCATGTTCCTTGGAATGATGGCTCAGCTGGGCACAGCAGCTGACAGGACCACACACAGCTCTCATCCCTGCTCTGTTTCCCCCCTGCCCTGCCTTGTGTTCCCACCCTCTGTCCCTTGAGCTGGGAGTCTCCTCTGCTCCCCACTCTCTGTCCCACCAGGCTCTATCTCCCCCATCTCTTTTTCCACTGAGGGATGCATATATGTGATGAGAAGCCTCACCACATCTGTTTTTCGCCCTGTCTGTACACTGGATGTCTTCCTTCCATATTCTTCCAGTTCTTAAGCTGCTGCAGCAGACCAGAGCTGCCAGCCAGAGCCAGGCATCTGGGGAACAAGCAGCCAAACCCACTTGGGCAAGCCTGGATAGAGCTGCTGGGCATAGCCCCTTCCAGCCCAGACAAGGGTGATGCCACCTTCCCCTGGCTTGGAGGACAAAGCCAACAGATGGAAGCAGCTGCTGGTGCCACCCGGTCCCAGCACAGCCATGCAGGCAGGGCTGTGATGGTCACATCGTGTCACGGGGTTTGGCTGCGTGTGGCTGTGCTGGGAACAGCCGTGAGGCCGGGCTCCTCCTCACACAGCCCTTCAAATTGACCCCATATGTGCCTGATTTTCCAGTTTGCTTTGTCACCACTGAAATTAGTGACTCCCTTCTTCTCCAAAACAGGAAGCAACATATAATGGTATAAAAATTAGGATTTGCCACGTGTCATGCTAGGAAATGCAGAAATAGCTCTGATCTTTGTCCCAAGCTCCCAGCCTAGCCAGGATCCTGGAGAACTAGCATTGCACTTGTATTATTCCTTCTTCCTTCCCTCCTTTCCCCATCCAAGTACTTTCCTCAGCCCTTCTGCCTCCACACTCACCGGGTGGCCAGAGCAGCCCATGCAGGTGCTGCTGCTGTGATCCAGAGGCACGAGCAGCCCTGGAGGCAGGGTGGTGCTGCCTGGAGGAATCAAAAAAAAAAAAATCAGAGTAAAGGGAAACACGATGGGAGGTCAGAGGCTCAGCCAAACAAGCAGGGGCACGGAGGCAGTGAGCACTGTCAGAGTACAGCCTACCTGGTGTGGAGGTGCCAGGCTTTGCAGGGCTTCCTGCAGGAAAATGTGAGCATTGTAGCACATGCATCTCCAGATCCAGGCTTTGGGGAGTTCATAGCTAGGTGTGAATTTCAAGAGCTCCCCAAAATCCTCATTCAAACCACCCCTGGGCTGGGCAGGGAGGGACCAGGATACAGCCTTGCCCTGATCCATCTAACCAGTGGATGGTCCGAGCCTCCACACTCCCTAAAGCACGGGGGGTGGTGCCTGCTGTTTGAGCCAAACCATGCCCTGAATCGGCTGCTTCTGGAGGAAAAAGGGAAAGAGCAGCAACAGCCTGAGGTGCACTAGAAGCTGTCACCCACCAGCTGGGCAGCAGCAACCCTGCAGCACCCACATTACCACGGAGGCAGAGATGCACAGTACAGAAACTCCACTGCATGGTGCCTGCTCTCCAGGCACCTCAGCCCTGCCTCCCCCAACTGCATTTCAGTGTCAACCTTCAATTTTCCTGAACAAGTCCATGCAACAGGGAACGACAACAAAACAAATACTGTGCAATTTTTTTTTAAACCAAAAATAAATGACTCTTAAGCTGCAAACAAACACTCTATCTCAACCTCTTGGTCGTGTGTTTATTTTCCTGGGGAAATCTTTCTTGTACCTGTGTCCTGGCCCTAGATAAGAGAGGGGAGAGCTCAGCAGGCAGAGGCTGTGTAGTCTCTGCCGGCAGCCAGCTGTGCAGCTTAGAGAGGTTTACTTAAAGAAACAGCTTAGCTTAATCAAGTTAATGGCCTTGCTTTGTTAATGAGCACAGCCAAGCTCCTCTACCCAAGGGCAAGAAGTAGTGGGAAGAAGAAAAGCTGTGTTTGTGCTGCGGGAGGTGGGCTGCAGGTTTGTTTTTTCTTAGAGGATCAGCAGCACGGAGGAGTTAACCTCAGGTGGTTTTGATCAGACAAGTATTTTGTGGTGTCTGCAGCTGGCTGGGCAGAGCCTTTCCAAATCCTACACCACGGAGCTCTGCCTCCATGAGGGCATAAAATAAAAACCTGCTTCTCAGCCTGATGGGGCACCAAGCTGCCCACAGAGCTGAGCCTGGTGAAAGAGGTGTGCAGGACCACAGTGATGAGCAGCTACAAAGGGCAGAGGCCCACTTTCTGGGGAAGAAAGGAGCAGTGCACACCTTGCTTCTCTCCAGATGGCAGACACTGGATTCAGGGCAAGGTGTTCTTGGGTAGCCTGGGCTGCAAGGGGAAAGTTAGTTCCAGGGTCCTAGGTTAGAAATATGCAGTGGCTGAGGTGAAGTTTAGCATCCTGGAGCAGTTTAAAGATTGAAGGGAAGCAAAAACGCCCATTAAATCCCTCTATGATGGAAAAATTGGATCTTCACTGACCATTCCACTGTTTATTCAGCCAACAAAGCATAGAGCAGTGACCAAAAGTAACAGCACTGCTTTCCAAGGAAGTGTCCAGTGCTCTAAGACACTTCAGTCCTCTCTCCAAATCACACCACACAGAAATGCAGGTATCTTTGGGAAGAGCCATCCTCTCCCTCCTCCTCCTGCCTAAATACAGCAGCATTTCTCTGAGATCCCAGACACAGCAGATACATCACAACAGATGGGTGCTGGCTGGTAGGACCCAGCCTCAGGACCATCCTCATCAATACAGCAATGCCAAAGCAGTGAGGATCTTTCTGGGATTCAAAATCTGCCCCTGGGTGTATTGCAAATCGGTTTATAAACTTTTAAATTATCTGAGAGCAAGGTAGAGGTTTTGAGAATGTGTTGGCCCTCCAGTATCACTGTTACAGGGCCACGTATTACTGCAAAACAAGGGTAGTAAAGGGATATGGCATTTTTATGGGACTACCCCAACTATCCTGAGCCTCGAAACCAGAACAGCCAGTTCCTCAAGGCAAACAAACTGCATTATCTGAGCAGTCCCAGCCTCCCAGGCTGTAGCACAGGCGCTCGTTAACCCCAGAAAGGTCCTTTCCAGCTGGATGCCGGGAAGTGTCTCCTGCGTGAACAGACAATGCCATCCTGTGGCTGTTCGGGAATACTGACTTTCTGCAATGGTTTTCCAGCAGCCCTTCCTGGTGAAAGAGAGGTGAATTAGGAGTGACAGATAAACCCTCTTCGGAAACTGCAAATAAGGTGCCTCATTTGCCTTTAGCACAAAAACAAAGCTTATACCACTTAAGAGAATATTCCCTGCTCCCAGGTGGGATTCAGCTTTAGGAGGGGATTATATATTGCTGCTGCACAGGAAAAATGTCTCAGGGAACAATCACACCTGCTGTTTTTCAGAGAGCATACACTTACTTCTAGAGGGGCTGTGTGTGAGACTAGTCCTCCTCTGCCTCTCAGTCACCTTCCTGGTGATTTCACTGTGCCCTTCAACTGAACAACAAACTGAAATCTGTCCTTGCCTACAGACAAGTGGGCAACAGGGAGAAAGCACTTCACAGTAAAGAGCCCTCATCGCTTTCCCGTGTCCTTCTCTCATGCTCTTAGCACAGCCTGCAAAACACTTCAAGTGCCATTCTCCTTTCTCCTCCTCTCACCATTAGTCTCCTCCTTCCATCAAACCAGGGCTTGGATATCCTAACACAGCTCAGACGAGCCTCTGCCCGCCCACCCATCCACCCAGGAAGCCTTGAAAGTACGATGAAGAATTTAGTCCTCAACTTTGAGAGAGCTCTCCAGCTTGCTCTCCTCAGCCAGGTCCTAGCAAGCACAGATCAGTGAAGTGCTTCACAGAGTTAAGTCACAAAGAGATCACAATCCCCATCCCTGTTTTGGAGCAGACCCCAAAGACTTAATCTGCACAGTCCCACTCCAGGCCTGGGTAATGCTTCCACTTCGAGCAAAATGCTGAAATAGGAAGAAAAATAATTCTACTACCCAAAGCAAAGAAGACAGAAATACTTTAAGACCGCCTTTATTTGTGATTTTATTACTTTCTCCAAAGTCTGGGAGGGATTCTTTAAAATGAATTCCTCAGCTTAGCACTGCAATAGAAAAGGCCATTAAGACGTGGGACAACCATGACCCAGTGTGCTCAGACAAGGAAGCCTTTGAGCAGGCAGCATTTGGTGAGCTCATACTTCTTCCCTGGCTGGAGCTGGTGGGCCAGAACTTTAATATCTTCTCAGAGAAAGAAAATAAACCTCACCTTTATGGCTGTGAGTAAAAGGAAAAAAAAAGAAAAAATAGCAGTCAAATGTGAAACCACGCAGTGGGGCACAAGGGAAAGCATGCAGGATCAGTTTAAGTCCAAGAGATGCTCATTTTAGAGGTGGATGACAAGTGTTATCATTTCAGCATCACTACCTGCCACACTGCTGATGAAAAAGCAGAAGGCAGCAGATGGAACAGTCACACAGAGAATTGTGTTAATTGTCTGTAAGCAAGCAGTACAGAGAGGCAGGATTGGGGTGGTGAGCAGAGGAGAGGGGCCCTTACACTCACCCTGTTGTGGGCCTCACCCTGGAGTGTGAACATCAATTTACTGCGCATCTCCTTCGGTTTTTCTCTGGCCTGGGAAATGTGACACAAGCAAAATAGCAAGATTTTAACCTGCAGAGATGTGATACTGGAGGCTGAGGAACCCGGTCTAAACAACTCACATGGGTTAATGAGCCTTGCCAGCAGACTGGCAGCATTTCCCAAACCCCAGTTCTGCAGGAAGAATAGGGAATGTGCCCAAATAATGAGGAGAACTGCAGACCAAAATAAGGAGAGGCAAGTCTCAGAAAAGTTCCCTCTGATGTAAATTAGGGGGCTATTATTTTTTAGTAGGTTTGAATTTATTTCTGGAAGTCTGAAGTGGATGGCTGCAGAGAAGGACAGAATTAAGATGTGTCTGCAGTGCAGGTTTCAGAAAGAACAGCATGTGTTAAGGCTTGTTTTACATAAAGTTCACAGAAGTTGCATGCATTCGATCAAGCAGGTCCTTGTCATGCTTAGCCAATCAGAGCATATACAAGCAGGATGCCCACACAAGCCCCTCCTAGTCTCTGGAACATCACCCATCACGAGCTCCAGAGGCTGGTAGCAGGTTGGGCTGCAGATTCAGATGTCCCTGGGTGCATGCTGGTCAGCCATTGTCTCCTTTGTATTGGAGCATGCTGTCTGAATCAAACATTGTGAAGAAATACTGAATCATTATCTTTGGGGATTGTTCTGCAGAGACTTCTATTTAAGCCCTGATCTTCTTCCTCTTCCCTGATAAAGAACTCTTCTTCCTCTCCAGGACTGGCTCATTACTGGAAGACTGAGGACAGATCTTCATCTCCATAAAAGGGATGGAGAATTCATGTCCTTTCCATGGCTCCCAGTTCACACCCTGGGAAAAGACCAAGGAATTTCTCTTACTGAAAGTGCCCAGACCAGGTGCTAGGAGTCTACCACTGCCCACCTCAAATACCATTTAACCCTCCAATAAACAGAGACTTGAATTATAATCAGTCTTTCAGACACTCAGTATAGATCAAACTTCTATCCAGCTTGGAACACAACAGGACTGAGCCACCTTCGATCCCAAATTAAGCCTGTACAGTGAGATGTAGCCCAAGGCGTGCACTGAAAACCAAGGGAAAGGCTACATCAGACAGTGAGCAAGCATCCCAGTGTGGCTGCTACTGAGTGCTCCTTTAGCTGCTCCCCTCAGAGATCAAGACAGCTCCACCTCAAGTATCTCTGCCCACAAGAAGCAGGGAGCCATGAGCTCAGGTCCTCTGGATCCAGGGAGGAGAGAGCAAGAGCTGTAAGTTTTCTTAGGGATCATTTTGCTTTCTAATGAAATGAGTTGGAGGGCAATCCCTGCTGCTCCAAGGAAAGACACCCCCTCCATGTGTTCTCCTCAGGCTATGAAGAGACCATCAGCCCCCCAGCTCTGCCACTCACCTCACTGTGATTGCTCCTCCTGTGCTTCCCCTTGAGGGTGGCCAAGGGGCAGCTCCTGCACCACCACGTGCTGGGTGTGTCAGGGCACAGCTGCTGAGAGCCACATCACTGTCCCTGCCCCATGCTGCCAACTTCCAGCCATTGTGGTAGGTCATTGCATCCCCTACAGGACGGGATCAAAGGCATGGATAGGAGTGAGTTCCCACAGCTGCTCAGCCTGAGGGCTTATCCCCCCTTCAGGTGGGACACAGCAGGCCTGGCAGGGGAAAAGCCACACAGAGGATAGGTCTGGACACGAATCCCTAAAGCACTGCTATTATAGGGTATGCCCAAGGGCTGGATCCTCCCAGCTCAAGATCTAAACCCTATGGCAAGAGGGTTTTAAAGGATAAATGGAAGACTATGGACACAACAGCAACAGGAAGGATTTACCAGTGGCAGAAGCCAGCACTGCTGCTGAGCAAACTGCCATCTGAATAAAAGACAATTTTTTTTCCACTCTCAGCTGGGAAGCCCCAGAAGTTGCTGCCCCATCAGCACAGGTTACCTCATGGAAACTTCCCAGCTTGCCTTTTCAGCTGGCATTTCCCTGGGTCACAGAGCCCCCTCTTCCTTATGAACAAGCAACTCTTTCTCCTGTCTTCAGCACAAGACAGGCCCATGGGTGCACTCTCCTCAGTCTCCCTAGGAAGACTTTTCTCCTCAAAGAGAACCACATCTGATCCAACCCGACCTAAGGAGCTCCCACTCTCCTGGCAAAACAAATACACAAGTCCCAGCATTTGCTTCCCTGTGCAGAGACAGCACCAGTACAAGGCCCTCCTCACCAGCACTGCCTCTGTAATTCCCCACTGACAGCCTGTATCTGTCCCTGCTTGAGGCAACCTGGAAGAAGTCACAGACAGCACAGACAGATTTGCTGGCTGTCCACAAATCCACACGGAGCTCACAGCGGATGAAGCTGCTGCTCGTGAGGTTGGGCAGCTTGTCAAGACCTGGAAATAAAAAGCAATTACTTTTTAAAGGGGGAAGCCTGTTCACCTTTGCAGTCTTAGACTCTCACCACATGGCCATTTTGGTTAAGTCAGCTATTTCCTGCCTCCACCTTCCCCGCTTGAGGCTTCATGACAATTTGCCAAGTTTATGCTGTCTTATCTCAGTGTCTTGCAAGAGACAGAAATATCAGAAAAAACAAACAACCTTAACCAGCACAAGTCTGGCTGTACTGCAGCATTATTTTTCCCAGAACATTTAAAGACTCTTACTCCAAAAACCTTGCCCTATTTAATGTGGGATTCTCTGATTCCCACATTGCTCACTAGCAGAACAAGACAGACAAAAAAATGACTGAGTACACCAAGTTTTGTGTAGTCTCCTGGTCTTTGCATTTTCACAAACAAAATTTATTTCCCCTCCCACGGGAACACACAAGTCTGCAATAAACAGAGCCCAGAGTCTGGCTTGCACTGGGACTGCTCTAAAGCCCAAAGATGGCAGTGGAAATACTTAGTGTGACTTTAGAGATCCCTCAGTGCTTCATTGGCATTGCTAGGGAAGACACACAAGCTGACAGTTCCAGACTGCACAGGGGATTGGATATTTCAGCCTTTAACAAGGTTTACAAAGCCAATCTTTAGCCCTTTGCTGGTCACACCCATGTACTGTACCAAGCCAGAATTCCCCAGTGGGATCTCCAGAGCCTTCCACATAATTTTTCCAACATAGGTAGAAATCCACCTTGCCAGTGCTCCACCTCTGAAACACCTGCAAAGCAAGAACTGCAGAGTGAGCAGTCACGAGAGGATGAGGAGAGGCAAGGAGGATGGGGATCAGAAATGCTCATCATGACAAAAACGGACACAAAAAGGTGAAGCACTCAGGAACAGACAACCCTAGCTGATCATAGAATCATCAAGGTTTGTCAAAGTCCATAAATAAGGCACCAGGCAAAGGTTGGAAAAGACGGTTTGAAGGGACCTTAAAGCTCCTTTTATTCCTACACTTCACCTGAGCATGGTACACACAGGAATCCATTTCCATTTTGTGGCTGCACACAAGCACTGGGGCAAATACTTAGTTGCACAGATTTTACAGTTTACTTCCCACAAATCTGAGCGTGATCTAAACACTTAGACAAGACAAGCTTAGAGACAAGATCCATGAGGCCTTTGAGAATCTAAACTTCACCAAGATCAGAGGGGCTTGGCAGTAACATGTAATGACTTATTTCAGTGGAGAAAACCACTTATCACTGAAAGGTGTAAAGGGTAGTATTTTTCTCTGGTTGTTTAGGGAGATTGCTGTCAGAGAAGCTCCTGACTATCAGACTCACTCCTCCACATTCACACACACTCCCCACCTCAAAGCATCCGTGCTTCTGCCTTCAGATTCCTTTGAGTCACTCGACACTTCTTGTGTGGCCAGAGTTGAGGTGCATGCTCACAGCACTAGCAATGAAAACACTAACAGGCATCAGCTGAACTGCATTAACACACACATAACCCTAGACTCTGGGTACATCAGCATCCACTACCCTCCCTAAAACATGCTACTCCATTCAGGAAGGAGCTGAAGCACAGGAGTGCAGCAGAGCGAAAGGAAACTCAGCTAACATCTGTGTCATGTCCACGTGATTACATTCATCAAAAAGCAGGAAGAAGAGCAGAACCTCACTCACAGCACACCTGCTGCCCTGCCAGTTCAGGTAAATGCTGTACATGCTGCTGCAGGCACTTCTATTCTGCTGCACCTGGCTGCAGTCCATGGCACACTGGCAGAGGAAGCTCATTGTGTGAACAGAGCAGGAAAAAATGTCCATCAGCAAAGCAGGAGGAGGCACTTTGCCTTGGGAAGGTCCTGTGGACAACATTACTGGAAGAGAAGCACAGAAAGCAGCAGCCCCTGCTGTGCACTCACACAGGGCCCAGCTGCATCTGCAGGGAGCAGCTGTTGGCTTTCCCCACTGCCTCGGAGCTGGCACACAGATAAGGGTCCCCAAAGGCTTCAAGAGGTAGAACCATAGAATCCTAGAATGGTTTGGGTTTGAAGGGACCTTAAAGCTCCTTTTATTCCAACCCCCTGCCATGGCAGGGATGCCACTCACTAGAGCAGGCTGCTCAGGGCCCCATCCAGCCTGGCCTTGAACGCTTTGAGGGATGGGGCAGCCACAGTCCCTGTGGGCAACCTGTGCCAATGCCTCACCACCCTCTGAGTTTGGAATTTCTTCCTGATCTCTAATCTAGACCTGCCCTCTGTCAGTTTAAAACCATTGCCCCTTGTTCTGCCACAGACTGTCCATATAAAGAGACCCAGCCTTGGCTTGCAGTAAGAGCGGGAAGAGGAGCCCTTGTTTGTAAAGGTGGGAGTGGCAGAAAAAAGGGACTTTAATTTCTCTGCATTCCACAATTAATCCACAATTGGCAACTCCTGTGGGCATTTGCAGAGTACGAGAGGCTCCCACAGCATGCTGGCATGAAATGTTGGATTTGCTGCCACTCTGGTGTGCATTTCCTAACCTCCGAACACCCTGGGCCGCTACCTAAGGCCCTGAGATGACCTACACTGCTGTGCCCTGCCATTACTAGCATGTGCACAAAGATCTCCTGCGTTATCACCCTCTCTCCTGCCCACTGGCAGCTCATCAGCAGGTTTTGTCCTGCACTTGGCTAGCAAGGCTTGCCAGCACTGGTTACCAGCCTGGGCAATCTCCACTCACACTGTGTTCCCAAGCCTCCAGGTGGTGTGGCTTAGAACGGACACCCAGCCAGGAGTAGCACCACTGCTCTGATAAATGCTTTGCTTATGATCACAGTTTCCCAGTGCATCTCTAAGACACAAACTCTGTCTTTGATCTGTACTGTGATAAGCAACAGCTGCAGAGCACAGGGGAAAAATGCAACATTCAAGAACAGTTCCTGCCTGCTGAGAAGCTGCGCTCTGTCTTTCTGCTCTGGTGATCTCCCCTGCAGGCCATCACAGAGACAGTGTACCTCACTCCTTGTTCCAGCCCTTCCAGCACAAACAGCTGTTTGCTGGGACCCAGATGTACTTTCTGCCAAGTGACAAGAGATCAAAGCTCAACCCAACTCAGAACAGCATTTAGCTTTTCTGGATCACAGTGCCTCAAACCCCGGATGCATTTACAGGCTTTTCTTGTAGGGTTCAGATAGGCAAATTCACCCTGTATCCTTGAAGCATGAAGTCCATCTCCTCAGAAGGAAGACTGGGGGCAAGGTCTCAAGAAACACTCCTAGGACACTCAGGACACCCTGTCCCTGCTGAGTGCTGCCCTTCCAGGTGGTAACAACTTAGAACAAGTGAAGAGGCAACTGTGTTTTCTGCACCTGAAGATCTGTTGGGAAGAGGATTCCACTGTCACTAAGACCCTCCTCAGCTTCCACTCATGACAGCAGCACATTGCCTTCCTTCAGCTCTCCCTCTCTGGGTCACAGATAGCATAGATTCCCACTCAAAACTGTACTTCTGTGGTCCACATTCCCACAAGTCCCAGCTGGCAGAGCCCATAAATCACAGGAGTAATTTCAGTGGGGTCTACAGGCCTGAGGAATTCAAGGAATTCACTGTACCTTGCTTGTGCCATACTCACCCTGGCAGGTCAGAGAAGAGTGATCAATCTGTGCTGCAGGAGGAGTCCAGGTAACCACACCAGTAGAATGAGTCACACCTGATACATGGAGGTTCTTGGGAGGATCAATCTCTATTCAAAAAGAAAATCAAGTCCCATCTGTTATGGATCGAGTGAACGCATTAGACAAGCCCTGCCTCAGGTTCAGATTTTTGGCAGCAGCTTAAATTCAGGTGACCCACACCTAAACTGCTCTGGCTCACAAGTTCTTAAAAATGGCAAATTAGGTGTAGTATAAAATGAGTTATTTATTGAATAGACAGAAGATTAACAGACAAATGGCTTTAAGCAGAGTTGCTTACTTCACACGTGAAAACAAAGAACTACTATAAGATTTACATAAAACAGTGCACAACATAAAGGTACCCATATTACAGCTAGCATAGTACAGATTAGGAGTCAGTGGAGGTTACCACCAACTGATGATAGGGTACACCTAATCCTTTCACTCATCTTCCAGAAGAGTAACTCAGGGCCAGCGTCCCAAACCTCGAGGAGAGGTTGACACATATCCAGGGAATGTGCAGAAGACTTCTCCTTTGTGAAAGCTTTGTGTAGCTTTTATAGTTTGTAAAGTGAAGTGTCTGCCAGTCAGAAACTCAAGGCTTATCTCCCTTCAATCTGCTCTCAAGGCAAGGTGTTTATTGTCAGCTGGGAATGCCACCTCGCTGGCACCAGAGATAACTACAGGAGGATGTCCTGCTTGGGTTATCTCACCAGTGAGCACATTCCTGTGAGGGGGGAAGATGCCCCGAGCTATGGCACCAACTGATAGAACAGATAAACTCTTCCGTGGCAGAGGGGAAGTCCTGCTACACCATTGCATAAGTGAAAGGCACAAACTGCAGTGCAGCTCTTGGGCTGAACTGCAGTTGCCTGAAAGCCAACCCGTGGCCTTCAAAGCTAGCAAGCAGCAGGAGCCTAGACCAAACACTGCAAGCCTTCTACAGATCTGGTCTGGGATGTTCTGTGGGCCTGACAATTGGCTCAACTGTGCAGTGTCCAGGAGCTCGTTGCATGTCTGCCTGAGGAGACTCCATCAGGCTCATCTCTGAGGAGCACTCACGGATAGGACAGGTTTAGGCTCTGTGCCCCAGTCCTGGAGCACAGCTCTACTGTGGCCTGCTGAGAGCCTCAACCCTTTGTTCCCCTACTGCAGATGAGAATGACTTCACAGGCTTTGTTGTTGTCATGCTCCAGTCTTCTCTAGTAAATGCAGGAATGTAAAGAAACCCAGATCTTTACAGTTCAGTCTGTGCAGGATGTGGGACACCAGCTCCTTCACTGGCATCAGACACTTGGCCAGACTTTTCCTGAGCAGTCAGACTGCCCAAGGTCAGCATGAGAAGAACAGAATTATTTTAATGCAATGCCAGTTCACAGCAGTTGTCAAAAAGTGTCTTGCAAGGTGCCAGCAAGGGGGATGCAGTGCTTCCCTCAGGATAAATCCAATTTTTAAATTGTGCTGGAAGTAGCAACACTGCAAGCAGCTTCTCCCTAATCTGCATCTTGTGCTTGCTGTATTCTATATATTTTGGGAACATCTGAAGGAAACCATTTGATGAGTAAGGTTTTGCTGGCTTTCCAAGTTGTACAGAAGAGGTCCTTGGTGGGCAGTGCTGGCCTCCAGGGAAGAATGTTCCAGCCCTGAAGTACACCTGAGTTTATACCAAACTATAAATGAATAATTTATCTCAATTCCCTGCTCTCCCACAAATCTCCCCGGAGGACTATGGACATGTTGTTGTCTGTCTTTTCTGTATAAACCAGGCTACAAAACTTCACAGGCCTTGAGGAATGCTATGAGGATAAGCATAACAGTAATTGTAATAAATCAGTGAAATAATGCAGTCGTGAAAAGGCCACAGAAAAACACAAGGCCGTGCTTTGTCTGTCTTAGATAAATGAGAAGAGCCGAGCAGGCTGGCTCCTCCCAGGAAATGCTGCACTCCTCATGCACAGTGTTACTGCTTAAGGCAGATAAAAAGGCACAGAAGAAGAAATCAAAACACCAAATATAAGAGCAGGGACAGTAGCACTGTAGGTCACACTCCATGTTGTTTAAAACGCTGTCTGTTCATTACCTTACACGAGGCTCATGAGTTAGGCAGTTGTCCATTATCTAATGAACTTGTGCTTCATTTGGGACAGCACTAAACAGCTGCTTCAAGTGAAACAACCCAGAAACCTCCTCAGACAAGTTCACTACATGTGCATCTCCAGCTGGACAGGAGAGGGAGCTAAGAGGTACCAAATCCATCCCAAGTAGCAAGCGATGGGAAGGGCAGCCTCAGACGCTGCAGACTCACTTAAAGGAGAGATGAAAGTTCCCCCGAGTGCAGGAGGCCAGCACAGGGCAGTTTCCTGCCACAGTGACTTTTAATGCTAGGGAGTAATCAGCCAGCACCTTGAGTGAGAAAATGTATTCTTTTTGTCCTCAGAAGCTGTATTATTTTAGGGGGGATATAATTTTTTTTTTGGTGGAGATATTTTAAAAATATCACTACAAATGTTAAATGCATTCCCTCTCTCAAGAGTTTCACTTCATGGGAAATTTCCAGGTGTCTCCATTTTCATGCTTGTTGAAGAAAAAAAAAAAAAACAACATTTCAATTTGCTGAAACTCTCCTTGAATTTCTAGTTCCAGACAGGTTCAGCCTCTTAGCCTCAATTTGTCCCTATCAGCTGCCCCTGACCTCTGTAAGCACTGGGGAACTCTTTGGCATCTTGCCCTAAACCCAAGTTTCAACTGTTCTATCTCACACCAGATGCATTCATAAACTAGAAAAAGTACATTAGCAAGGTCAGTGGATACAGAGTAACCCCAAATGTCCCCAGTACTTCACAGTCCTTATGGCTAACTGAACAGAATAGATTTAAGCCTGCTTAGCAGTCTCCTAGGACTGGCCTAAGATCACAAGCCAAAGGGCAGGCCATTATTTTTAACTGTCTCCAATTCTAAAATGGTTTCATTTTGGTTGTTAAACCTGTTATTGTTAGGCTTGATAGCAGCACTCGAAGCACTGCATGCTTTTGATTAAGAACTAGTGAAATAAGGACCATCAGCTGCCATCACTCTTGTATTAGGACATCTGCCTCTTCTATGATCATCTACAGCAGCAGTCTGTTATGGGTAGCCTGTATGCAAGTATTTCAATTACTGCATGTAATGATTTAAGTGGGGCTAGCACTGTGCAGCAATGCAAAAAGAGCTCAGAAAACAAAATAGAAAGCCTCCAAAGCACACATTCATGTGCTCTGTCCAGAAAGTGAGAGAACAACCAAAGCTCTTTCGTTAAGAGGCCAGGGGGACCCGGGTACACATTTATTCATCTCCCTCCAGCAAGTCCCTGACCTAGAGATGAGTCTTGTCAATGCCTGCCACCACTTTCAGTGGATTCCAATGTCAGATTCACAGTGTTGTTATAAACAGGAAACACATTAGGAAGATCACTACACATCCTTAACCAGGAATGGCAACACAAGAACCACTGAGGAACCATGATTACTCATTCTATTGCAAAAAAAGGTGCCCTGCATGCTGTTAACCTCTCTGCACTTCAATTTCTTCATCTAAAGGAGCTGAATAGTTCCCTATTGCATGATGAAGGATAAACAAATCAACCAATTAAAATAAGACTACACAAACACATAAGAGACACTGCTGCAAGGGCTTTGTTTACCCTAATCCTTGTTAGCACGTACAACACAGCCCATCTGTAGTACCTACAGGTAATTATCATCTCTCTGTGATGAGGCTGAATAGGTTTCACAGCAAGATGCACTAACCTGAAGCCTTGATCTCTTAAGCCTGAATCTCCCTCTGCTGTTAAACTGTCTTAGGGTGGGCATCCTCAGTGTCAAGGCAAAGCTGGGCTTTAGCTTATACTCAACAAAGTCCATTGCCCACTTGCCTGTCACAGCCTCAGTGCTGGCCCTCTTGCTCTGCTGTTCTCCCTTTTCTACACAGATATAAATGATGTATTCTGTGCCTGGCTTCAGTCCTGCCAAGGTAGTGACATTCTTTGTCTTTTTCCACCTCTTTCTCCTCTGGGTCCCCTCTAGCTGAGGGGCAGCTCACTCTGTATCTGTCTGTTGAAGCCTGGACTGTGTTCAGGAAACAGTAACTGCATCCTCTGTCACCTGGTCAGTCAACAGCTCAGTCGGGCTGTCAATTTCTATAAGAAAAAGTCATAATTATTTGAAGTTTTAGTATTGTGCTGTGGTAATCACAATGGTCTAAAGACACAGACAACACAAGTTTTATAGCCAGAGGTAGTTTGTTCTATCAGACTATCAAATACATTTAGAAAAACAGATGAAATGTGGGAATTGATTCCATGTCTAAAGACCTAAAAGCAGTTTTGTGTATCCAAAAGCTTGCTTGTTTTTTTCTCTGCAGCCCAAACTGGTAAATCTATCTAGAAGTTTTATCTTTAGCTGTAAACTGTGTTTTTACCAAGCAGTGTAAATAACTGCTACTTAAGAGAGTCACCATTGGATATTTGTGGAGCCAAATAATTTTGTACTGCTGGATACAATGCAAGGAAGATAAATTAAGTGTGCTAACTGCTTCCATGTCCTGCCATTCTTGGTACATGGGTAACCACAGCTGCACATCAGTGCCAAGGTGGCTGAGCTTTGGCAGGGACAGTCATCCCTCTGCCCTGCACTGGGTGAGACAGGCTGCTGGGTTCTGTGGAACAGCTGAGTGAAAAACAGGGGTGTCCACACAAGGCTAATCTTACTCCTTCCCCTCAAGGGCCCTGCTGATTTCTTCCACCTCTCATCCTTTATTTCTTGCCAAGAATGGGCCTGAACTAGCAAGTGGGGAGGGGTGCTGAAATTCTGAGGTATTTCAGCTGGGGTTTAGGTCTCCTCACAGCTATGAGAGCAGGGCTCTTTCTTTGGGAGCAACAAAGCACAGCCACTGCCCGGGCAGAGACAGAGCCCAGGCACAACATGGTGTTACTGTCTTTTGCTTTCTGAAGATCACAACAACATCTTGCCTGAGTTGTTCTGGGAACTAACCAAAACAACACCAAATCACCTGCTCAGAATCTGTGAAATGCAGCTCTGTGTCACTTTCAAACTCCTCCCACTGTTACAATCCTTCCCCTGCCCCATTCTCAGAGGAAACACAACACTAGATTTCAGGAGTCCCAAGTTTGTATCACAACACAGCCTGCAGTAATGTGGCCCTTTGAGGACAGCCCTACAACCCACAACCTTTACAGAGAACAAGGTTTTTTGTTCGGTTGGTTGGGATTTTTTAATTCACTGAACAACTAAGTGCATCTTAGCAGCCCAAGCAGCGAAGGTCTTGCTGATGCCTCTCAAATTGTTGGAACAGCATTTCTTATTCTGCTGGAGGCTCTAAACTCCAGGCCACAAATGCACAAGAGCCACAGGATAATTTACCACACACCAGCTTAGCTGCACTGTGATTTACCACACACTGGCTATGGTAAAAGTTGTGATTTTCCACCTGCATGTACTAATCTCAGCTCTTTTGTGAGATGAAAATACATTACTTTTCATTTTAATGAAAGATGCTGAGGCTTGTTTGTGCCACCCTAGAGGAGCACATGCTGAGAATGCAGATTTGAATAATCACAACTCAGCTTGTTAGCAGTATGAGATGCTCACCTGTGACAAGAAAAACCAAGCAAATTATTTTCTTGTGTGATATGAAAATCAAGTTTGTTCTTCAGTTCTAATTGCACTGCAGCTGGGCACGGACTGTGCTGCTCTGCACAGGCAGTGCTTTTCACCACTCCACTCCCTGCGTGCTCCAGGAGCTGCCCACACAGTCAGCTGCACCAGTGAGAACATGGGCTGGCACGAGACAATGAACCAGCTTGAAAGTAGGGGATTGACTGAGCTTCATCATGAAGCACTGGACTGGTCCCCTCATCTGAGAGCTTCAGACAGTCCTACCAATTCCCTCGAGGCATCTCCTGTTATGTCTAGCCCAATTTATATGCTTAAATGTGTTGGTTAACACCCTGAGTGGAGCACCCCAAACGTTCCCCAAGGTAATTTTTGTAAAGAAATGCAGATTGCACGTATATAAGACATTTGTCATTAGTCAGTAGAAACTGCTTCTGTACGCACAGTCACACATGGATGGCTGGATTGTAAAGATTCATTAGACAGTGGTTCAAGAAGTTTCCTAGTCCAGCTGCAGACTCAGCTGCAAGCACCCTTCCAATGGAGACTCCCTGGCACCAAAGGACAGCAACCAAATACACTATTTGTGAGATTTGATTTCCCACGTTTCTAAATTTATGTTATCATCCAAATAAACATGGGTTTCCTTTTCAACAAACACTTTGCCACGATTATCTGTCTGAAATGTGTACGAGCTTCTTGTCCTGCTGGGAAATGCTACAACAGTCACCCAAATAAATGCTTGGTTATGGTTCATGGCATTTTAAGGGCAAGGCATGAATTACACATTCCAGGTGGTTATGAGGTTTTTGTTTTGGCTGTGGTTGACTGTTCTCTGTACTAATAAATAGTAACTGGTCCCTTGCCATAGCACCTGTCCACAACAGGGCAGAGTCTTAAGCTGAGCTGGAGACCTGTTCAGCCACACTAATAAGAATTACATGGATATTTTGCCTCACTAAAAATGTGTGCAAAGCAGGAGAAGCTTTACCAAAACGAGTAAAATTAAAGGAGGAGTTTGAATTTCAAACTCAGTTCCCTCCAGTGCTGCTACAGCTCACCTGTCACAGCTCTGGTGCTTGCCTTCTTGCTCCCTTGGGATGTCAGTGACATATTCCATGTCTGGCTTCAGATTCAGTAAGGCTATCATGTCATTTTCACTGCCCACCTGTATTTCCTTGCTGCCTCCATCAGCTGAGGTATATCTCACCATGTACCTGCCTACGGGAGCCTCCCCTTCATTCCATGAGGCACTGGCAGTACCCTCTGTCACTCGGTCAGTTGTCACATTGGCTGGGCTATCAGCTCCTGACACAGTATTCCAAAGTGCAGGATTAGCTCCCTCCAGTTTAATTAAACCACCAAAATACCTGTCATGGCATGTTAGGAAGAAATTCTTCCCTGGGAGTGTGGTGAAGCACTGGCACAGGGTGCCCAGAGAAGCTGTGGCTGTCCCACACCTGGAAGTGTCCAAGGCCAGGTTGGATGGGGCTTGGAGCAACCTGGGATAGTGGAAGGTGTCCCTCTCCATGGCAGGGGATTGGGCTGGATGATCTTTAAGGTCCCTTCAAAATCAAACCATTCCATGTACACATTTCCTTTACTTTTGCCTTAGTGCTTTCAGGGCCAGCTGAAACACTCACTTATGTTTCCCCCAACAGCCTTTGAAGGAAAGCATCCAGGAGAAACCAGGAGAAAGAAGGAATGTTCTACCATTTAGATGAAGTTCTCCATTTCTTCCTGCAGGCAGAGCTTGCAGGCTGTCTCACCTTCCAGAGCTACCAGCTTGAGGATTACCTGGATGCCTTAGGGATCTAGAAATAAAACAACACACTTCCAAGACAGTGTTAATACAGGAGTAATATAAAAGCTGGTCTTTAATTGGAGGCCTCCAGGGGCAAGTATGGAAAAATGCCCACCTCACATAGGCTGAATACAGTTTTGGAAGTTTATCAAATTAGCATAATTGACAAGAATCCCCAATTAGAAACACAGAGGATGAAGTGATTCCCCCCTTGGTTCAACCTCTTCTGGAGCCCCCCTTCTTCTAGTTGTTCGTAGGAAATTGTCTTGGGAAGGTAGCTCATCCTTGGATCTCAAAGGAAGCAAGATTAGGACTGCGGCCTTGGGAATGTGTTTGTCTTTCTGTCTATCAGAGTAGGAAAAATGCTGGGGTTAACTAGGAACTATATAACTGCACAACAATAGTCTACAGAGCTACAAATATATGAAGAATATATAAAAGCAAAAAACATTTCGGCATCAACCTTCTGGCTTGCCCTCTCCCAGCTCCAAGTACAGTGCCCACCCTTCCTCTGCCTCCTCTGTCAGCCATCTGCTGCTCCTCCCTTTCTGCCTTCCCTACAGACCTGTCTCTCAGACTCCCCCAAGGTTGTGCTATTTTAGCTGATGAATCAGAGCTTGGTGGTAGCTCTTGAAGTAGCTGGTATTTGTCCCATCTCCTAAATTCCAGGGGTTACATAAGAACACGAGCATTGAGGATTTTTTTTCCTTTTTAAAGAAGTTTTGCAGCCCCCATGTCTGTCGAGGACAGCTTGAAAACACAAGTGAAGAGTGTTCCAAATAATCAGAGTCTACACAGGACAGAACAGCCTTAAAATGACAATGTGGAGGTTGTAGGTTCTGTTGTTTTAAATAAATTTCATTTAATAGAATAATTTACACAACAACCTCGGGAATATCAGGCCTGATACAGAATTTTTCAGTCTCTGGAAGCAGCACACCTACCCTTTTGTAAGAGATGAGTTTCAGAAATTCCAGAATCTTGTAAGTAGAATGAGAGTTTAAAATTCTTCAAGGTGTCTTCTGCAATAGAATAGCTCAAAAACATTCAGCCAGTTTTTTTAAGACATTCAGTTAGCCAACAGAGTTGTTATTCCATATAGAGGCTAGCTCACTACACCTATCCCATGTCTGGATGGAGCTGCTAGTCAAGTTAAGGGTGAAGTTACTGTAAAAAATCAAAGCAAAAGACTGAGCTAGGCCTAGGTTTAGTGTTTAATATACAAAGTAGGCAAGCTCAAACAAGGTATAAGCAGAGCTGGCTGCAGGTCATGCATTAAGAAGCAGTCAATCATGAACCATTTGTGCTGGAATCTTGAGAGCTCTGTCCCCAAACCCTGTAGTAACATCACTGTAGTAAAAGCAACTTTCCACACCCCAGTCTTGCCAGTCTCTGAGGATGGTTTCCCCTCTGTGTTGTCTTTGACAGGTATGACAGTGACCTCAGGTTCTGTTTCAGGCCTACAAAGAGCAAAAGGGAGCACTAGCAACAATTAGGGAAGATAGCATTTTTTTCTTGAAGAAAGCTGCTTTGTTTAGTTTATCCAGCTCCAGGATTGTTGCAGAGGGGAACTTGAAGTTTAGATTTCTATCCAACTTGCTTTTGCCTTTCCAATGCTTTGATAGCACCTTTGGTCCAGGCTTGCCCTTAGGTAATATTGACTGCTGCTGGTGGGGATTTCCATAGTATCAGCTCAGAAAAAGAAGAATGCACTTGTTTCCAAACAAGGACAGAATCAAATGAATGAATATGCCTGGAAACTTGCTATCCACAGAGCATAGCTTTCTCCCTGTGGAGACACCCATCCTTATGCGATAGGGGAACCCCAATAGATCTCACTGGACATTCACACATGAGAGAAGAATTGTCTCAGCACTACAATGACTGTCAGTCCTTCCTGCCACTTCTCCCTGCTCCTGCCCAGTTTGGAACACCCATGAGTACTCACCAGCCAGGATGTATCTGCTCTTAGGGTCATTGCTTTTGGGCCCCATGAGCTGCTTCTCCTCCATCTCCATCTGCTTGTACTAACGCACATCTGTTGGTGGGTTCTCCCACTCCACTTCCAGGGAGTTCTCCATCTCTTCTGTCACCCACATGGCATTGACTGCAGACAGGACTGGGAAACACAGCAGAGGGATGCAGGGAAGCAGCATTAGCACAAAAAGGTAAAAAGAAGACAGAAAAGTTGCTAAACAATGCCCCCTCCCTGCCTAGTTTCCTTCTCTGAAACTCAAGACATTTTCCTCAGCCAAACTGTAGAGTCAAGCAAGCACAGCACAATTGTTACTAACTTCAACAGCTTTAGTTTTATCCATGGTAACAGTCCAGCTCTGGTGTTTGCTGGCTCTCAGCTCCCACCTGTTGTGCTAGAAGCAGGAAAAATGTCAAAATCACCAAGCTTTTCACTGTCTTTGCCAAGCACAAGCAGACAGCATAACATCAGTTGCTAACCAAACATGTCAGCTCTCAAGAGACTGCTTCAAATACACAGCCTTTGCACACTCAGCCTCTTAACCTCAGCAGGATCAGCTCATTCAGCCCTGGGAAGAGACTGTGAGGAGAACTCACTGCTGCAGACATGTCTGGACAGTAAGGACCTCTGAATGACACCCTCCCTACTTTAAAGTTCTTTCTGTATCCAGCTGAACAGTGCCTTATTCTTAGTAACATGCTGCCTTTATCCTGCATCCTTTATCCAGCAGGCAACACTACACATTCACTGGAATTCACAGGCGTCAACACAAGCAGGATTTGGACAAGAAAAATGGAAAGAGAGGAAATCTGCAATACATTCAGCCTTAATGATCCAAATCTGGGAACAGATTGTCCAGAAAACAATTACATAACTCTAGGCTGGGAAGAGAAAGTGCTCTCCAGCACTCAGTTCCCCTCACTTGTTGAAATCGAACTTTCAAGATTTACAACATTTACAATTAAAAAAAAAATACTACCTGCTCCTACCTGTACTTGCTTCTAGATGTTTGGGCTCACTGGCAATCCCCTTCTTCAAGTGCTGAAAGTGTGACACTGCACGTGGTGCCAGGGTGGAATCTCACAATCTCATAGCTGAGCCGTTCTTTGGGCATGCAGATTTGTTTCACCAGCATTTCATACCCAGCTGGGTAACAGGTAAGGAGGTAATTATCCACACCAGTTTCTGGATCTCAGCTGACAGCCAGAGAGCTCTCCATGGAGTTCAGCACCTGCATACTCTGGGGAGCAAGTACTAAAAGAGAAACAAAGAAAAACATTGCAATGAGGATCACAACTTGCCCAGGAGAGAACACTCCAAGGGCAAAACAGGCTCAACTTAGAGGTACAAAGTGAATTTATTACTAACAAAATCAGAGGAGGATAATGAGAAGTAAAATAAGCCCTTAAAAAACACCCTTTCTTCTCCCAACCCCTCCCTCCTTCCCACCAACAGCACAGGGAGACAGGGCATAGGAGGGTTGGTCAGTTCTTCACCTGAGCTTTTCTTCTGCTGCTCAGGGAGAGGAGTCCTTCCCCTGCTGCACCGTGGGGTCCCTCCCACAGGAGACAGTTCTCCATGAACTTCTCCAGTGTGGGGCCACTCTCACAAGCAGCAGCCCTGCCAAACGTGCTGCAACTGAGTCCCTCCCACATGCCCAGCGTCCTCCCAAACCTGCTGCAGTGTGGGTCACTCTTCCATGGGGTGCAGTTCTCCAAGGACAGGCTGCTCCAGCCTGGAGCAGGGCCCCCCCTCTCCACCGGGCCTCCCACTGGAGCACAGTCTCCTCCAGGCATCCACCTGCTCTGGCCGGGGTACCTCTCTCATGGGCTGTGGGAGGATCTCTGCAAACCCCATGGATCCCCATGGATCCCCATGGATCCCCATGGATCCCCATGGGCTGTGGGTGGATCTCTGCATCCCCTGTGGATCCCCATGGGCTGTGGGTGGATCTCTGCATCCCCTGTAGATCCCCATGGGCTGCAGGGGCACAGCTGCTCCACCATGATCATCACCACGACCTGCAGAGGAATCTCGGCTCTGGCGCCTGGAGCACCTCCTGCCCCTCCTTCTCCACCGACTCTGGTGTCTCCATGTTGTTTCCCTCACACCTTCTCACCTCCTCCTCTTCTCTAGCTGGAAAATTACAACTGACCTCACCTTTCTTTTGATTTTCTTCTTAAATCTGTTCTCACAGAGGCATTACCAGCCTCTCTAACTGGCCCAGCCTTGGCCAGCAGCGTGTCCATCTTCAGAGCCATCAGGGATTGGCTCTGCCGGACACGGTGGAAGCTTGCAGCAGCTTCTGGCAGCAGCCACCTCTGGGGCCCCCCCGCTACCAAAAACCAGGCCCTGCAAACCAACACAGCAAGGCTCTAACTGATAGCAAAGCATAGGTAGATAAGGCCTGTAAAAAGGTGCATGTCAGCAAGGTGAGGTCAGCTAATGTCAGGAAATTCTTCTCACTTGAAAGGCAGCTTTCATTCCCATGTGTAGTTCACAGCTTTCACCAAAGCCACCCTCACTGTGTGCATACCCATTGCTTTCATTGAAAACTCTGTACAAAACATGAGACTGTTCATCCTGTCTCTTCTTGTGATATAGAAGCTGGATTGAAATAATCCAGCTTTGCTGTGAAATAATAAAGAACCTAAATACATGTGGTGTAGTTTATTGAAGAGTTCAGAGGAAGATTGTATCCGCCTCTCTGCTGTCAACATGTCCTTGTACTCTATTTCTCCTTCAGAAGGAATTGCAAAGCATTAATTATACTCTTGCATGCTTGATAGTAACTTCTAAATGTTCAGACATTCCAGTTACCATGGCAACATAAGATATGTCACTTCATGATCTGAGACACATAAAAAAGAACATATTAATAACGATAAATAAAGCCAGTGCTCAGTGTAGATCTCTCGGGATGCAGAAATCTAACCCAGATTGGAACACAAAAGACAATCTGACATCTACAGGAGATGAGCACTTGGCTACAGCTGCTGAGATGGGAACCATTTTCCTTTGGACTTACTTAAGCAGGACTGGAGGTGTAGTGCTCAGAAACAGTAACAAAATGGATTGTGCTATATGCATCAATTCTGTAGTCCTTGCTCACTCAGAGAACAGAGAGCACTTTCACAGCCTGTAAAACAGCTGCAGGTTTTGTGGAAGAGGGTCCAAAGCTGGATCCAGACAACCCTTTGGGAGAGAATGACTGGGCAACAGTTCTCTGAGAAAATTGTTTCTGCCCTGGTAGGAACTCCTCTGCTTGCCACCTCTGTAAAGGTGCCGCCTCCTGAGTAGCAAATCTCAGTCTACTGACAGGAGAGAGGAATGCTGGATAGCAACACCAGTGTGAAAGGGCCAGGAGAAGTGAAGTTTTGAGCTAATAATCTTCTGTTTAAAAGGTGAGTCTCTGAGCAGACAGATTAGGCCTGAAACGTGAGGGATGGTACAGAGCAGATCTGTGAAGAAGGTCACTGAAAACCCTCACTGAGCAATACCTGCTGCTCAGTGTGTGCCAGTTACCCCTTCACAAGGAGCTGTGAAAGATTAGATCAAGTGTGCCATGCTGAGAAGGCACTTCCAGGGCAAAAGGCTGAGTACTGGAGCACCAATCTGTGGCTGTAGGGCAGCAGAATGAACCAGGAACTGCAGGACACTTCTCAAGGTCTTCTCAGGCAAATCCTACTACCTTGTAACAAAGCAGGCCAAGGGAGAATTTCCCAAAGACCTCACTTCAAAGGGAGGCTTTTTAAAGGATTTACACATCCTTTGTCTCACAGGTTTTATCCAATCAACCACCTCATCAGCAAGCAGTGCACACTGCAGCAAACATGATTTTACCGTCTAATGTCTCATTTGTATGTCAAGAAGCGGACTCTGTCTCCTTCTTTAATTACAGGCTCCATGCCCAATTCGCTCTCTCCTCCCGCTGCTGCACACAGGCTGGTACTAGCACTGTCTTTAACTGCACTTTCACCTTTCCCTAATTCAGCAGTGTTTCCCAGGCAATTTTTGAGGACAAGGACTAGTCAGCCAGCAGAAACTCCAAGCTAACCATGGTGATCCCAGGGCTGACTTACCTACAGGATTAACTAAAAGTATATGGGAAAGAGAGAGGGAAAGTCAGATTGCAAGAATGAAGAGAGAAGTAACTCCCAGGCACGTCTTACCCTGGGAGCAGTTGAGGCCAAAGAAGCCATGGTGCCAGTAGCACACTCCTGTGTCACAGAACCCGTTGCCACTGCAATTCCCAGGACACCATTTCTCACTCCAGGGAACTCCTCGTGGCACTGGCAGACCCCTCTGGCTGTGTCACAGATCCCACTGCTGCTGCAGTTCTCCAGACACAGCTGAAGGCTGCAATCCCCACCAAAGAAAGGCTCACCACAGACATTTCCCAGCACTGCAGTGCCCGTGGCCACTACAGTGGCTGGGGCAGGCGGGGTGGGAGCAGTCACTGCCCTCCCAGCCCTCAGCACACTCAGAGCTGCAAGTCTCACAGGGCAAAGTCCTGTGGCCACTGCAATGAGGGACACCCGGCCAGAGCAGCACCAGGATGCACAACAGCAAATGTGACACACAGATGAGGGAGCACAAAAATAAAACACAAGAAAAAAATTAGGAACGCAGCATTAGATAAGTAGTGCAAAGGTATGTTCAAGGTCATTAAAGGGAAAGCATAAATATCACTGAAAAATACGGGCTGAAAAAGACCTGATGGCATCACCTTGTCCATCTTCCCCAGGTCCAAGGAGGGACCAGCTCCACCCTTGCTTTTTCCAACACGTTTGTCCATGGTCAGCAGGAACACAGGTTCCATGACCGCCCCAGAGAGTCAACTAGAAAGTTTTCCACAGCCTCTAACCTAAACCTTAATGTTGAATTTAAACTCACTATTTCTCAGCACAGATATTATTAAGATGGAGAGCACATTATTCTCATCTGCCATACAGCTGTATTTTTCATGTAAGCAAAGACTTGGGACTTGCCCTGTCTCCATTCCCCAAATAACAACAGATGGCTACATCTTTTCTTAGAGACCATGCAGTATGAATCTGTGATCCCAGGCAGAGCTTGGGCTTCCACAAAACATTATCATCATAAACTCTGCTCTTCTTTTAGTCACCTATCAAAAAGAAAATAAAAAGACAGATTCTCGGCAATAGCAAAATTCTGAAGGCAAAGCTGAGAAAGAAAAAGATGGCAACTAGAAGTGCCTGCCTCATCTTTCACCCTCCTGTCCTCCAGAAAATCCTCTATTGAAACCTCCTACCTACATGAATCACAAAAACCAGGGCACCACCCCATGTGAAGGACTCAAGCATTTTGCTCATGGAGAACCCCCAATAACCTTGACAAATTATTCCAGTCCTCAGATCTCTGTAGTAAATAGGCTGTACCTGGGAAGTAAGAAGAGGTATCACTCTTGTTACTTACCTTGGCTTCCCTCAGCTCTGCCACTTCCTTCTCAAGCTTCTCCATCCTTTCAAAGAGATCTGTAATGCGGGTCAAAGTTTCACAGTTCCCTTTGGGTGTGCGCACGTGGATGTTGTGCCTAAAAATTATATTCTGCCCTTCATTGTCCTCAGCCTCTCCAGGATCTAGCTGCACCCTACTGTTCTCTTCATCGTGCTGTAATGGATTTGCTTCAGCTTTAATCTGGGAGGGTGTGGGCAGGTCAATCTTACAGCAGAGGCTGAAGGATATTTTTTGAGTGCTGCTGGTGCAGTTATGAGATGCAGGATGCTGAACAGCAGATGTCTGGAGAGCACAGTACAGCAATCAACCCACTGGGAGAGGCAAGCCAGCCCTGGAAATTCATCTGGCAGGTTCTCAGAAGAAGAGCCGACCCTTCAAACAGCACAGCTGCTTTCAAGATTAATAAAAAAATAAATAAATAAATGGAGTAAGTAAGTAAGTAAGTATTGTGATCATGAAGCTAGTTTTCATTATTTTCTAAAAGACAAATTGTTTTGCCCTGATTCACAGCTAAGCTGGTAAGTACCTGGGGAAGTCACAGTGAATGAGATAGATACAAAAGAGCTTCTAAACTCTCCAAGTAAGAGCTCTAAGTTTTCAGCCTTCAAGTAAGACTTGGTATCATGGTCCATGGTAATTATTAACTGTGCCATAGCACCTCTCATTCCCCTGCAGGTACCACAGACTTTGTGTCGGTGCCTCAGCTGTGGTCTGGATTATTGACCATCTTTTTGGCCATGGCATTCTCCAGCACTGTGCATGGTCTTCAACTCAAACTTGGTAACTGTGCTTATGCTGTGTGCATGAAAAATTCAGAGAGCTGACACTGATCTTTCTGTACAGGAAGTTTGGGACACAGTTTTGCCCACTTCACGTTACCCTTCTAATGCAGCACGTAGCCTACACTGTTATCTGGATTTGGGAGAATTAAAAGATTCACTCCATTTGACACCAATGCATTGGCATTTCGTGTGCCTGAATAATAGATTCACTTGAAAGATTTCAAGTTTATTTTGCTTTGACTCATTTATCTGATTTATCATCTTAGCACTGGCAAAACTCACCTAGAAGCTACTAGAGCACATCTGTTAACACATGGAGCAAGAGGATGTGCTGTAAACCTATTTGTTTTCCCATACTTTTATTTCAGAATTAACTGTTCTTTCCTACCTTGCATAAATATATAGGAAGAGCTTATTTTCAGGCTGATTAATTCTCAAAACTAAGACCTAAAACTAACTAACTAAATAAAATATTACTGTTAAATTTCATTGACATTCAGAGGTCAAAACTGAAGTTCAAATGTTTAAAGTTTTCGGGTACAGTCATTCAGACCAAAAAAATCATGTTTGCTGTAAAAGTTTTTGTCCAGTCAGCCAAGAAAGAATTTTGGACTTAACAAACACCTCATAGATAAAAATAACAAGAAGGTAGAAGCTGAACAAGGAGGGGAGGAAGGATAAAATATAAAGTTAGAAACCTGAATTTATCAGTTGGCTCATTCAGTATTGTACAATAAATGCCGGCATTAATGGTACATATCAGTCTGTACAGAAGGTGATAAATATATATTTGGTTAAAAACTTAAGAGTTCATACCACAGGTTGCAAATTCAAAATGCCACTATATGTGACTTACTAAGCAGTTGTGTTATTGATTGCACAAGCAGAAGAAAAAAAGTTATTCAAGTGCTAAATTAGGTGGTGTGAAAACTAGAAAGCACTTGGCCAATATGTGTCCACAGTAACAGAACAACTGGACTCAGATAATACTCCATTATAATAATTTGTACAATCCTGAGTTACAATAAAAATTATCTGTTTCTGTGAAACATCCTTTTATCACCTAATTTTCTGCCAAAGCTTTGGAAACATCCCTACCATTAGATTAATGCCTCCCATTGGCAGCGCAGCTAAAAGAAGGTGTCCTGCCTGCCCAGAAACATGAGGCTTTGGTTGCTAAACACCAAACAAACCCTACATCACCACTGGAAATGCACATTATACCCACTAATATGTTTTGCAGGCCACTTTGGTGCATCTCTCTTCAAGTAAAATAATCACAGACACCAATGAAATGGACATATGGATTTCAAGGTTCAGTCTACAGTTCCTCACCTGATACCCTTATGTGATATTTGGATTAGGTATTAGGAGAAAATTTCTTTACTGAAAGGGTAAACTTGCACAGGCAGTGGTGGAATCACCATCCCTGGACATATTTTTAAATCTTTTAAAGGCTTTTAAGACATCTACATATGGCACTTCAACATGGTTTAATGAAGGGCTTGGCAATACTGGGTTAGGGTTGAGCTCAATGGTCTTAGAGGCTTTTCCAAACTTAAAAATTCTCTGATTCTATCCATAACATAAGGGAATCATCTCTGCTGCTTGTACCCGAGCAGTGATGTGTTTCCTTCGGTTTTCCACCTCCATTCAGCACTTACCTTCATTTAATGTACATTAAGTGAAATGCGGGGGAACAAGTACATTGTTCTGTGAATGCAGGGCTCCTTCCCTATCTCTCCCTCCTGGTGTTTTGCAGATGCCTGTTTCTGACCAAAGATGCAGCTTTCCCACCCTGACCCATCCTCTCCCTCAAAGGGACACAGAAACTAGCTATGCCTTTCTTTTTCTCCTCTGCAGACTTCTGAAACAAATCAAATCATAAGAGATTGCTTCAAAGCTCTGACCAAATTTATGTCTAAATTCTACAGATTCTCATCACAGCCCATCGCAGGAAACCCCCAAAGCTTTGCTTTATGTGGTTTACTTCCAAACCCCTGGAGACAAGGTCCCCAAACAGACAGACCCATGCACAGAATCCCTTTGCTCAGCACCTAGTGATTAATAGCATTCTGGGTTGTAACATGATGTCATGACTAATTAGAGCTTGATGGGAACCACAAATTGAGCTCATATTTTCCTGGGCTTAGAGATCATTCCAGAGGAAAAACCCCTGGACACAAGCATTTCTGTCAAGCATAATGAAAGACAACAACTTTTTTTGCTTCCTCATCATATAATAAAGAGATTTTTTCCCTGCTGTTACAAAGAGTAGGTTTAACTGACTTTTCATGGAGAATATAATGTCATACATATAACTGGCAATAACAGCAGATTAGGGAAAGGAGTAATTTAGGAAAGAATGCCTGACAGTCAGATGTATCAGGCACAGAATATTCTCCTAAGGGAAGGGATGAAAGAAACCCTGTTCACATCTTTCCAATTATTGCAGAGGAAAGCATGGGGCAATCAGAGCTGGAGAGAATGTGGAATACTTGTGTGAAAGATTCCAACAACCTAACTCTACAAGTCTTTTTCCATCCTACTGCTCAGTGCTTGAAGACTCAGGGTGTAGGCCTTCTGTGTATAGATGATATGGAGATAGGATTGAGGAGAGAAAGGGGGACTTGTAGTCACAGATGAAGGAAATGCAGGTCTAGGACAGCTCCATGGTTGCAGAAGAGAGAGAGAATTCTAAGACTGAGAAATGCCTCTGAGGGGCAGAGTTGACTATGCACATATCCAAGCCACAGAGTTACCCAACACAACACTACGAGCAACACACATTAAAGCAAAATAGCCAAAATAAAATGAGATGTAGTGAAAGGAGCCATGGGGCAAGTCTGAGACCTGAGCTCTTAAGAATACCAAGGGGGGAATACAGAATCTGATTTCTTGTGCACAGCCTTCTGCATGCTAAAGCTAGAATGGAACTGCCAAGTGTATCAGAGCACTAGAGATAGGAGAACTGGCAGATTCCCAATTACCTAGTTAGAAAACTGGCACATTCAAGCATCCTAAAGCCAGGGAGGTTTCTTGAGGAACACAAGAGGAATGACTTATACTAGAAGGTATGTCAGAAAGTCCTCTGCAAGTTCACAGAAGCGCTGCTGATCTCCAAAGAGCCATCACTTCAATAACTCTCTACAAGAGCAGCAACAGACCTGTCTGACCAACACTTTTAGTCTGAGGAGACACAAGCATTACCTGTGATCAGTGTTCATCACACACTCTGCCCTCAAATGGATATTGACTGTTGAATTCTGGTTAAGGCACGCGCACGACAATGTGAACACACACTAAGTCCTAACAGCAGCCTGTGGAGAGAAGCAAAGGCACCTGCAGAGCACATGGCAAAGCTGTGTGCTTAGACACAGCAGCAGATGTAGCAGCACAGAAGGTGATAAACCAGCTCATCCCTTGTCGCAGTTGAGGCAGACACAACACACACTAAGTCCAATATAAAGTGCAGGCAAAAAGTGTTTATTCCAAGAGCCAGTGTCATATATATACACTTTTGTATGTTTATCATTCGTGCTAATTGTCCATTGGTTGCTTAACTACTACAATAGATTCACTGGCTATTTTAACTACACCATACTATCATTAGTTATCTACAACACAGACATCCCAAGAATCCAAACAAACACCAGCTGCAGATGTGTTGCCGTTTACTCCCTCTCCTGTTTTGAATTTCTTGCTTCCCTTGATTAAGTTTCTCACAGGTAGAAACGGACTGTGCTAAGTCTAATGTCAGAGTCAGACTCAGACAGGCTTGCTGACCTGCTGTTAATTCCCACAATCCCTCACTAAGTTGGAATGCAGTTCATGCTCCTCACACCTTGCAATGCTTTTAGCAATAAAGAATGACACAAGTCAGTGCACCAAAGAGCAGAACTCAGTCTTTGGGGGCTATTAGCTTTTGTTGGCAGCCAGGCAAAAATAAAGTGGGGGCTCAAAATGTGCACAAAATGATGATACTGCTACTCAGACACTAAGATGTCCAGCCCACTTTCCTTCAGTTTTACGTATTCTTCTCGGTGAAGTATTTGTCTGAGAGACGTTACTAGTTTTACAGATTTGGCATAAGTATAATTTAGTTTAACCAACTGGATTATTTGTCTTTATTTTCTGTGGTAGAACTGTTCTACTGTTCAAACCTCAGCTGCCTTAGAAAGCTGTGCATCAGATTTGCATTTCTCTGGGACCAGTCACAGAAGCCATTCCATGCAGCTGCTGTAATAAGCCAGCCAGCATCCTGTTTTCAGTACTATGCAATCTTCATGAAATTAATACTTGCAATTAGTGCAACCAATGACTGCCAACAAAAAATGCAATCATCAGTTTGGCAGGATTGTTTCTTTTGCAGGTATCTCCCTTTTCTTTACCAGACTGAACAAACCTACTTTCCACTGTAAAAGTTTGGGATGATTCGAAATAATTAATTTAAAAAACAGAATTATAATCACAGAGAGATACTGTACTTTTGGAATCATCCTTATATTTATCTTTTCTTTCATGTAAATTTTTCAGCAAGGTCTGATAAGCAAGGTGTATTAACTGTTTGTATGTGAATGAGAGATTACTTTCAAAATCCTACATATTCCTGTGCAAAGAGGTTTAACAGCACTTACATATTTGCTCATTAGTATAAATATGCATTTTGTTACAAATTACCTAGCTCCCTTCTCTTCAGTCAGTAGCTTTCAGTTTAAGTCAGTCTTTCCTGAAGCAAATCTTTGTTCTGTTGCCTGCACAGCTCAAACCTTTCTAAACTCCTGTGTTGGATTACTTTTACTTATCCGATGATTGACATTTTTATTATAAATAAGATGATCAATAAGGTACTTTTATTATGAAAATAGTGATAAATTTCATTTGAGGTGCTAACAACTTAGACTCATAGAATCCTAGAATGGTTTAGGGTGGAAGGGACATTAAAGCCCATCTGGTCCCAGCCCCCTGCCATGGGCAGGGACACCTCCCACTAGCCCAGGGTGCTCCAAGCCTCATCCAACCTGGCCTTGGACATTTCCAGAGATCCAGGGGCAGCCACAGCTTCTCTGGGCACCCTGTGCCAGGGCCTTCCCACCCTCACAGGGAAGAATTACTTCCTAATATCAAATCTAACCCTGTGCTCTGTCAGTTAGAGCCACTATCTTTTGTTCTAACTTCTATTGGCTTTCAGCCCTGAGTCTGTGAAAAGGTGCACAAGAAGGCATAGGAAGGGCCTTTGGATGAGAAAACACTGAACAATTACTAAAGAGTATCTGTTACAATTATAAGATCTATGTTGTCAAATTCCAGCATGATCTCACAACAAAAGGAAGGGCTTTTAAAACACCTACTGTCACACAGAAAACAGAGCCTAAAATGCAAATTATTAGGAACAAGTATTCTGTAAAGGAACCCTTCTAGGTTAAACCCTAGCTCCATTAGATCCAAAGGCAAAACTCCCATCTATATGAGCAGATGTGTAGTTTTATATGCTTAGAGGAGACAACCTGGGAAAGCTTAAGCCCTTCAAAATGGGCTTAATAAAACCCATTAAATACTCCTGTACATTTTATAATAATCATACATGCCCATAACACAGGGTTATTAATGTTTGTGTAAGGCTTCAAATCCTTGGAGAGCATCTGCTCTAAGAAGTCAGAGACAAACTGAGCTTTTCCCTCAGAACTAACAACAGGAACCTCAAAGGAAATAAAAATACTTTTCTCTTACCTGACAAGTACTTCCAACTGTCTGGTTCAGAGCCCTTCTGATGCAAGCACCACTTGCAAAGGTAATCTGAGCAAGCCAAAAAGTGACCAAATCCTCTCCTCTTCCCCCCTCCAGCTGCAAACCAGCAGCAGTCCCTGCAGTGAATTTAAGAACCCATGGGCCAGATGAAAGGAACCAATAGAGGCCTCGGGGCGTTTCCCTCTTACAAACGACCTAAAGGAGCACGCTGGGTTTGGGAATGATTCCCCTGCTCAGTATTCCTCTTGCCCGTTAGCAGAAAGAACCATTTCCCGTTTGTTTTATGCTCTGCTGCTAGTCAAAAGCCAGAAAGCCTCTCCAGCTCTGTACATCTGTCTGCAAGCATCACAGGATTGTTACTGAGACTACTGTATAACAGCAAGCTGTATGAACAAGCACATTTGTAGAAGTAATGATGAGAAATTCAGGTGGAGTACATCAGAAAATAAAAATTTTTAAAAGCATGTTAAACTCAGCAGCAGTTAAACACTACATTTATTCAGCACAATCCTTTCACATTTTCCTTTGAGAACTACCCACACACTTATTTAACTGGATGCATTACTGAGCCCAGTTTTTAGCTGACAAACCCTCAGATTCTGAACGGTTCCTTTGATTTACTGCAATCAGGAGCTGTGCTGAAGGAGCTGAAGATGGCAGCAGCCTGAGGGATATCAACATGCATCATTAATCCTTGCCAGTCTCAGCTGGGGAAGTGCCAATCACACAGGTGATGCTGTTCAGCAAGAGAGGGAGTCAGCCCTGGCTGAAGAAATCGTTCTCCTTCCCATTCTCACCAGTTCCTCCCACACCTGGACCATCTAATGAACACAAAAGGGGAAGTGATACCAAATATTATAGAAAAGAATGCATGCTGTAACATCCAAATCCCCTTTGATCACATCTATTTTATCTGCTCTGCTGATATTCTACCAGTTAATTTTACCCTCTGGAAAGCTGGAAAAGTAGCAAATTATAGACAATTACATCAGAGAACAAAGCTTGAAATGCTCCCCTTGCAAACAGCAGAAAGCTACTTCCAAGCCAGCCATGGCATCAGCACAGCTCATCACCAGGAAACACGGTCACAAACAGCCCAAGTTTTAAACAGGATGCTCAGAGGGCTGCAGCCCACGGACTGTGCACGCTGCAGTTTCCCCTCCACAGACAGACCCTCACACAAGTTGAAGTGCAGACTTCTGTCTTCTCAGGGTACGAAGGGAGCAAAGGCAGATAGGAAACGAGGGCAGTAACGAGCATCTCACCTCTCTGTGGCTCATAAGACCTGTATAAAGCAAAGGGAAGTGAAAACAGCTCAGAATGTGTTGGTTATTGCTGTGTGAACAAGTATTAGTGGTTTCAGTGGAGCATATTCCGCAGGACAGACACCTTCAGGGTAGCTGACACCTGGGCTGACAGAAACTCAGAAGTCTGTGAAGAATTAACAGCTCCATCAGCACCAAAAATGGCCTCTTTCCACTGACTACCGTGGGTAAGTTCCTAGGAAAGCTGCTGACTATAGCATGGATAATAAAATGTGATTAGCCTGCCAACCTGGTCACTTCTTCCAGGTTATTACATACTTCTGGAACAGTATAATATACCAAACACCTAAGTAAAACAGCTAGCACACAGACGACAAGCAGCTTGAAAAACTGAGCCAGCTTCTTTTGAATGACTTTTTGAATGTAGCTAATGAGCTGATACAAACAGAAAACTTAATCAAAACTAAGAATTCAACATCAAAACCTTGATGCATCATCTCCCTGCAATCAGGACATAGACATATTTTAAAGTCTGCCTAAGCAAAATCCCAGTCAGGGGAACAGGACAGTTTCCCTCACTGAACAAGAACAATGAAAGCAGAATTTCCCATTTGTTCCCCTCTGTTTGGGATAATGATTAATCAGTGCTGTCTGCAAAGTGCTGCAACTTACCCGAAGGCTTGGATATTAGCAAAAGTTTCTTCCCCCACAGGCTGGTGGGGCACAGGGATATGCTCCCTAGGGAAGTGGTGACAGCGCCAAGGCTGCCAGAGCTTGGACAACACTCTCAGGCACATGGTGGAATTCTTGGAGTTGCCCTGTGCAGGGCCAGGAGTTGGACTCGATGATCCTTAGTGGTCCTTTCCAATTCAGGATATTCTACGATTCAGAATTGACAAGTGGGAAAAAACCCTGCAAACCACAGGTATTAATTTAGGAACAGTTCTAGGTGATAAACAAGCAAAAAACCCCTAAGAACCAGAATTAGCCCAGCCTTTAGAAGAGCTGCTGGCAGATACCTGTCCCACGGCAGGACAAGTGATCAGGATGTGCTGTTCTGGACAGGAACCGCACAACGGCGGGGCAATGCCTCTACGTCAATCTTCCTGCTGGGACAACCTTCCCCGTCATTTTTACAGCCGTTCCTCTTCAACCTGGGATACCTCTGCTGCACACAAGGCCGGCCCCTGATGTTTCTGTGGCAGGTTCAGCTGCCTCTAATGACGGGTGGTGCCAGCGAGCCCTGACATCACCTCTGAGATATGCACAGCACAGCCCTCTAACGCGGTTCGGGCTTTTACATTTCCAGCCGCAAAGCTGAAAACATCGAGCACCCCGGGCGTGCAGCGGGACGCCGGCGGAGCGGCCTGAGGAGCGGCCTGAGGGGCGGTCTGAGGGGCGGCCTGAGGGGCGGCCTGAGGGCGGGCACCCGCCGGGACCGGGCGCACGCGCGGCGCAGCGACAAGATGGCGGCGGCCGCGCTGTGCTGGGCGCTGAGGGCGGCTCGGCAGGTCAGACCGACTCCCTCCCCTCCGTTCCTCCTGCCCTGCTTCCCCGCGTCTCTTCGCGGCCCTGTCCGCCCGGCCGAGGCGCCGGGGAGCGGGCAAGGGAGATGCGGGTAGTGTTTGACCGCTGCGGGATCGGCCCTGGTCCCGCGGCGCGGGAACATCGCGGGTCCGGTGTAATGTGGCGTTCGGTGTAGCTTGGGGCTCTGTGTGTCTCCGGTATCTTTAAACTCCCGGATCACGCGTTACACCCGTCTTACATCTCATCGCTGTCTACATCTTCCTCACGAGAGGCAGCACCGATCTTTGCTCTGTGTGACGAGTAACAGGAGTCGAGGAAAAGGCTGGAGCTGTGTCAGGGGAGGGTTAGGTTGGATGTTAGCAAAAGCTTCTTCCCACACACGGTGCTGGGCACTGAGCACTGACCGGCTCCCCAGGGAATGGTCACGGCCCCAAGGCTGCCAGAGCTCAAAGAGTGTTTGGGCAACACTCCCAGGCACGTGGTGGCATTGTGGGGGCTGTGTTGGGGCCAAGCATTGAACTCGATGATCCTTATGGGTCCCTTCCAACTCAGGATACTCCATGCTTTATGGAAATAACAATTCATACTTGACCAAGGGCAAACTCTGTGCAACAGGCAGGTATCACAAATTTCATCTCTTTAATCAGGTTCTTCCCTCGCCCTGCCCAAGGCAGGTGCGGAGCTACTACGTGGACTGGAGGATGCTGCGGGACGTCAAGAGAAGGAAGATGGCCTACGAGCACGCGGATGAGCGGCTGCGGATCAACGCCATCCGCAAGAACTCCATCCTCCCCAGGGAGCTGCAGGTACCGGCAGGCGCTCCACGGCTGCGCCCAGCCAGGGCCCCAGCCCACACTTGCTGCTGTGGCGTGCTCAGGGCCACAGCAGTCACTTTATAGATCCAGACAGCTGTCGCAGGTCACAAATATTATGTTTCCCCAGCTTACGAGCACAGAATCACGTCATATTCATAGTGACCTCAGCCTTTTGGGGGTGTTGACGACAACAGCATATTCACCTGTCTGTAGGTTGTGCACGCTGGGTCGTGGGGTTTTTTGAAAGCAGTGCTTCCTATGTTAGCAGTGTATGTAACACTAAATGCAGTGAAGTCACATTTCCCCCCCACACACACTGCCTGTAACATACATTCACAAACCTATTTTCTTTATTCCAGTAATACAGAATAATAAATAAACTCTAGGTTTTTTTTTTCTTGTTTGAAAATCTGAAAGCCTGATCTCGCCAAAACCACCAATCTGTTCAATTAGAAACATTTAATTTTGCTTCTTGCCTGAGCTACAAGCATGTAAAACTTGCATGAGATCTGGGTGTTAAAACTGTTCTTAAAAATGCACTGCCCTGCTTTCAACATGCCTTACTAAGCACCAAAAACACTTGCAAGTATCAGATTATTCCTGTATGTATTTGATCTGGCCATGGTACTTACACATCCTGGGAGAAAAAGTGTATGACTTTGCTTTTATATATTGACTTTACTGTTCTCTGGGCAAGTTTGACTGTTGCTGGATGTCCTTACGAGGCAAAACCAATAAATACAGAAAAAAGCCCCAAAAGAAAATGCTGTAACACTTTCCAGAGTAGACTCTATGAGACCCCTTTTACTGACACCAAAGCATACTGCCTTGGAGGCAGTTAATAAACAACATATATTTAAATTCAGCCCATCTGAAAGGACTACCCTACCCCACAACGAGGAGAAACCCAAGTGGGTTTTTGACTAACTGTAGTTCCTGGCTTGAGGTTATTCTTTGTGTAATAATGTTAAATTTTGGGTCTCTTAGAGGGCTAGCCCACCTTGCAACAAGGACAGAGACAAGCTGATTTGACTGGTTATAATTAGTGGCTTGAGATTGTTCTGTCTGTGTAATTAGATTAATTTGGGGGTCTCCATGTGGATAAGTTTACAGTCACTGTTGGAATGCCCAGAAAGAAAGGGCTGAGTGAGGCAGACAGGTGAAATTTCCCAATTAAATAGCAAATTCATGAGGTGCTAAGAGAAGCTTGTGATGGTGCCTATTCTACATCTGGATTTTGAGGTCTGGCAGCACAGCCCCCCTAGATGCCAGGGAACACAGATAAACCCTTGTGCTGTGGTCTTCTCTTGTAGGAAGTGGCTGATAAAGAGATCGCTGCCCTGCCCCGGGACAGCTGCCCTGTGAGGATCCGGAACAGGTGTGTCCTGACGTCCCGCCCGCGAGGGGTTAAGCGGCGTTGGAGGCTCAGCAGAATTGTTTTCCGCCACTTTGCTGACCATGCTCAGATGTGCGGTGTACAGAGAGCCATGTGGTAATAATCACCACGTGGATGTGCATCCAGGCAGAACAAACCAGGCTCATTTGTGTGTGTAATTAACGCAAGACTGTCCTGCCTCGCAGTCCAGCACCACTGTCAAACCAGCAAGGGAAGGGCGAGAAGTTGTGCTGATTCATTAAACTCACTGGATTACAGCTGGTATCAGCTGACAGGCAGCAGCACCACTGCACTGAGCTGGTCTGTGTGAGAGGCAGGTTGACTGTGAGAACAAAGTCACAACGTGATGGTTGCAGAACTAAGCTGGTTTGTGGCATGGGCAACACTAGAAATAAAGACATACAGCACAAAGCTTGTGTAAGCGTTTTTTTTGCCACCGTACGGTAAGTTCATCACAGTAATTTGGGTAAAAGCATAAATAAAACTGCACAACAGGGCAAAGTGGTATTCTGCCACAAACAAGGGCAAGCACAGAGTCGGAATAAAACATGGCCTCAAGTTTATATACTCTTGCTCTGCAAACTAAAATACATACTAACGAACAGACAAATTGGCTAAAGGACCTGTTAGAAACTGTGCTGGTATTTCTCTTGTTTATAGTGCAGCGCTCGGTTCAATGCTTCAGGAACAAGGTAGCAAAGAAGCCCTAGTCCAGACCCTAACAGGAGAGTAATGGCTTCCTTAATTCATAGGTAACAACAAATCTGTCCTCGGGAGACACATGGGAAGGAGGCAGGAAGGACACACTTAACAACAAGCTTGCTGCTAAGGTCATGTTTGCCCTGTACTCTTCTTCAAAGCAGTGCAGTAAAAGGGGGCAGTGGCTGCTCTGTCCCCCTCCCCAGCAGTGGGGCTGGGAGGTGGCAATAAAAAGGCCAAATACCAGAAGCAGCAAACTGACAGCAACTCATCACACCCAGCTGAGTCATATTTTGGTGTATAAGCCATCTTAATATACTTCTTACTCTCTTACCTTAAAACCCTTCAAAGTCAATGGAGAAAGTGGAGCTTATCCCTCGTTTCCCACTTGACACTGCCAGAGCCAGGGCAAGCTCCCTGTCCAGCATCACAGCTCACTGCTCCTTGCTGATGACTGCAGACTGCATCCTGACTGATGCCATCTCAAAGACATCCCAAGATGCTCACAGCTGGCACAAGCACTTTGACTTCCAAAAGTCATAGTAACAGTAATATTAGACAGTATTAGTGTCTGAGACTAATCATTAAATTTGAATACCACAGGATTAACACCATACTGTTTCTGCTTAACTATCAAGTGCTTAGGATGTGGGTCTGCTCTCCTCAGCAGTTCTCCCTTTGTGACATGCTTTACAGCTCAGCACTTTCCCATATTTAAGCAAAAAGCTACACCCTGTGAAGTGAGCCCCAGCAACCACATGGGTACAGCTGCCACTGGCAACAGAGGCCTTGACCCATCCTAGTTAAAGATTCCTTTACTTTTACATTCTGTTCTCAAGTCTCACAGAACTCCCCACTCATCTGAGATGCTTTTTCAAGGAGGGGTAAGGATATATACCCTAAGCTTCACTCCTCAGGAAATGCTGAACCAGTTGACTGACAGAAATGCTTTATAAGCTATTTTATTTAAATATTTTCTCCAACCTGAAATGGAAAATGACTGTCTTTGCTTGGAAGAAGGTTATGTAAACGATGATCTTTGCAGCACAGCGTGTCTCACATGGAAGATCAGTTTTAAGGCGGCCCTTAGAGTGCTTTCAGATATCCATTGGTATGTCCCCTTTGTACTGCTTTTCTCTGCTTTCAACCCAGGCCTTATTGATGGTGCGCTTCATCTCATCGTCCCCTTCCGCGTACATCTTTTTTAAAATGTTCATAAGCCCTTCACTAGGATCTGCGGTGTCATAGGCAGCCTTCCTGCAAGACAGACACATGAGAAGGTCAGGTACAGCCAACAAAATCAAATGCCACCGTTTGTTTGAAACATCGTGGTGACAGGACTTCTGCTTTGGCTAAGTCTTTAGATCACGGCAGTGTCAGTCAGCTTCCAAACAGGAGGAATCCTAAGAAGCACCCTTGAACCAAGTGCAAGTTGACTAGTACACCTAGAGATGTCCCATGGGGTGGGGCAGTATTTTGATGGGGAGCATTTTGCAAGTAAACATGGCCCTGGAAGCACTGCCCAAAATTATTTGTAGGAAGCAGAAGTGAAATGTAACAGACACAGAAAGTGCCAGTACCTGCCTTGTGTTATGTGACAAGTGAATAAAAATGGAGAAATGACCACACCAAGCTCTTTGGAGAGACCACATTCACAACCCAAAAGGCTTTTTATCTGCTTCCCATTTTTCAGATGATCTCCAGAGGTTAACTGACTTCTTACCACACTGCATTTCAAAGCAATTTTCTCAGGTGACAAACAGTGCCACCTGCAGTCAGCACCCGTGGAGGACATGGCCTGTGTGACCCGACTATACATAACGCCCTCTCTGGCAAAAGTCCTCTCCATCCCATTTTCCAAAATCCTGCAGGTACTCCCTAGTGCAGTCTAGCTCAAACACAGCAGATGGAAACAAATCAGCAGAGGGAGCAATTTCCTCAAGTTCAGGCCTAATCATCGGCTGCACAGACCCTGGCTGGGAGCAGCATTTCTGGAGCTGTTCATTTGACAAACAGACAATCTTCAGGAATTCTCTGCACAAGATAAAGGTTTAACCAAGTGACCCTGTCCCTCCAGAAAACTGCATTAGTTGTTAAGTCACTTCCTCTTAAATCTCCTGTGACGCCATTTGAGTGGAGAAGGTTGTTTTGCCCTAAATTCAGGTACTGAGGCCCGATCAGTTTTAGCAAATCACCCTAAAAAACATACACAAAATGAATTGTTGTTGGCAGGGATAGCATTCTCAATAGTGTTTTCATGTTTCAAGGTGGCTGTTCATGTAAAATAACATTAAATCACTATATTATTTATTTATATGTATATATTTTAGAAAGTCTCTTGTCCCTAGGTGTTTCCTGCTGTCATTTACCACCCTCACACCTGTGTATGTCTAAGGTGCCTGCTGCTCCCAAGCACGTGAAGTGTTACAAACTGGCTTGAGACTTTGGATATCATCTAAGTTAACAAAGGCCTGTTTGGCCAAAAGCATGCTGGGATTTTTGTGCTGGCACTTCACTCACAGGTGACCATGATTATTTTGACCAGCAGAGCTGCAAGGGATATAACCATGTATTTCTATATAATACACACTTGATCTAAAAACAGTCACCTCACTAATGCAGTTTTTGCAATGAATGCAGCCATCAAAATGCAAATTAATCTTTAATTGGTTGATTCCCTTTAGAATTCTCACTGCAGGTCTTCCCTGTCCTATGTCCTATGATGCAGCCTTCATCATTAGCAATAAAAGAGTGGAGGAGTGGCAGCTACTCCATTTCTTCCACTTGCAGTCCTAGTACCACAAGTACCAAACAAATCACAACCTAACAATCTTCAAACATCTCAGGGTCTGTCCCCCAGACCAACAATCCTCAGAATAACTGCACAGGTACAGATCTCTCCCAATGGTCCCAAAACAACATAGAGAACAAGGAATGGAAAACAAGATGGAAGGTTGAAAAGACACTTACTCTTTCTCTTTGCTTTCTTTTTCCACTTGAGTGAGACAATCCCATTTTTCCTCCCGCTTCTTCTTACACATCACAAGGACCATGTCTGTCTTTATCTGTATGGTGAACAGCAAGGCATGAATTCAGAATGATTCATAAAGGGATGGCAATCAAAACAAATAAGGTTGGCTTATAACATAAACCTCTTCCCAACTCACAAATTCCTGAAACATTTCTCTCAGCTATCCATCATTATGTAGCACACTAAAATTACAGCAGGTACTCAGCCTCCAGGTACAACACATTAACTTCACTGTGGACCATTTAGATTTGTGGTTAATGTAATAGTAGTACAGACCTGCAGTACCAATACAGAAAATAAAGTGCTGCAGGAACACCGCTCAGTGATTTAAAGGATGCTCAAGTACACCCAGGACTGCCTGGTAAAGAGTGACTTTATTTGCTAGACTTCTCCAAGCACACCAAGTTCAGCTAGAGGCTCCTCCAGTTTATTTCTCCAAGGATAAGAAGCTAGTTTTAGGGTATTGCTTCATCTCGCAACATGTCTGCAAGTTACAAAGCCTGTTTACTTGCAACCCTGACCTACATTTCACAAAGAACTCCTGCGTGCCACAGCAGACAAGGGTCTACTGCAGCTTTAGCTTGGTTTAACAAGTACATGACCACTGCTCGCTTTCACACCGTGTTAAAAAATCACCAGAGCATCAAAAACGTTTATTTCAGCTGGTTTAGTTTCACTCTGTACTCATTTTAGGCCAATTTCCAACTGAACCAGTAGTTCTTCACATCTGATGTCACTAAGTACAACACCGAACTCACAGGAGGTACGGGACACATCTCTAAGCCTGGAAAGGTGTCATGAGTAGCAGAGTATGGATATCACCAGACAGCAGCAGTAAAATGTTACTAGTTGTCCTGGTTTTGGCTGAGATAGTTAATTTTTCCCTTAGAAAATTAACCCCCTGCTAGGATTAAACCACCACACCAGTGCTCCGTTCTGGACCAACACACCCTTACTAAGGCAGAGCAGGTTCCAGGCTTTGCTTTGGGAATTAAGCCTATTTAAGCTTCCCAAGATTTCAGTCTGCTGCCAAATCTCTCAAAAATCACAAAGAGTTTCTCAGAGGTATTTAAAAGCACAAAGATGCAAATGAACGCTTGGTGGTATTTTCTGCTTAATTATTTCTGAAATCCTGTTGGTGAGCTATTAAATAAAGCACACAATATCCAGACGTGATCTCTTGAAATAGGATTCCAGAGACTAATTCCGCAGTTATGACAATCGCAGATTAGCAAGACTCATGCTCACAGTGCAGAGACTGAGCAGCAGAAGGGAGAGACTGAACATTAGAGCTGAGTCTCCTGAACTAGTCAGGCAATGAACATGATACTTTGTGGGGGCCCTAAATTACCTCCAACAGACCAGGTGCACTGACCTTTCTAGAGCTGCCTTCCACAGAGATGGGCTTCAGGAGGTTGTTGAAGGTCATGGTGTAGTTCTTCCCATTCAGGTTCTTCACTAGCAGATCAAATGACCTGGACCCAGGAAGTGGAGGGAGGAAAGGCACAAACATTCCAATTGTTATATTGTCTGAAAACCCTTTAGCAGGTGTATTTCTTAGGAAAGCAGGCGTACTTCTTGGGAAAGTACAAGAAACACTACTCTGGTACTACTCTGGTAGTACGTCAAGGCCAACAGGCTTGAATTACTCTATTCCCAGGGCTCTCAAAATGTTCAGTTCAATTTTGACAGAGAAATTAGAAGGACCAATCCAGATTTCACAACAAATCAAGATCTTTAGGATCCTTTCTACCTCAGTGATCCCCTATAACCTACGAAAAGCAGATTTCCTTAAAGTACACCTCAGTTCTATCACCACAAATACCCAGGGCTAACACTATGTGCCCTGACAATCATGGTGAGGTGCACCTGTAAGATGAAAACACCCTGATACCCTCAAGTGCTATTAAAAGCTAATACAGCTGAAGTTTAGAAAAAGAAAAAAGGGAGTGGAGAAAAAAAGGCTGATCCAACACTCCTGCATTTCAGTGTTCTTGTTGTGGTACCAGACGAACTCACCTCTCTGTGAAATTCACCTGCACGTTCTCAGCTGGAAGCTTCTGGACACCATTTAAAGAGATGTAAATCTTAACAAACTTATCTGACTGATCCCAACCTGGAAGTGAATAAAAGAGATTAAGTTCTACTTTTCCTTCATAAGCTTCATGCACTCCGACTTCCCCCACAAAGCCCCCTAGAATGACCAGCATCTTTGCCTTACTGAAACAATTTTCAGAGTAATAAAGGGAAAACACGAATTATTCAGGAATAACTTGAGAGCAAAAGGAGGTCCCCCCCATGTAGCCCTGTTCCCTAATCCCCACAAATTCTGAGAAAACCCACATATCAGCTGAGGTCAAAAGAGAGCAACCCTGGCTGTGCAGGGGAAGGCAGAGCCAGCTGTTTGCTCCTGCTGCAGTTTCCTTGACCCACTTCTTCCCCTACTCCCTGCATCTTGAGCAATTCCCTCTCCTCTCACCTACATGGCGAGCAGAGAAGCCAAAGCTTACTCTTTCATTCCTGCTACACACTAAGTAATGGAAAAATACCAGCTGGTACAGCAAGGATACAGAACACATCCCACCAAACACTACCACACAAACACGATCAATACACACTGGGGTTCGGATGCCAAGGTAAGCGTGCAGTAGCTTTTAAAGTGGGCTCTCCAGTGTGGAATAAACACTTAAGGCTTCACTGTGATGCTAAATGGAAACTCTAACTCCCGGCAATGCCATCCTGCAATCTCTTCAGAGAGATGCTGGAGCTCCAGAAAAATAATCCTACCGTAATTGTTTATTTTCACTGTGTACCCTCCCAGCGATGACTTTTCTTCCTCTGCCACATCTTTTGGCTTCGGCAGAGGCTGATTCTTGATTTCCAGCTCCAGCTTGTGTTTCTCTGCCAAAAGAACATCACGCACCCGCTTCCTAGTGGTGTTAGTGAGCAGTTCTTTAACCTCTTCCAAATCTTTCTGCAACTGGTTCAAAAACAAAGGATCACACGTATACATCAGATACATTCTTTGTGCTCAGGGCCCACAGCTTTTTACGACAATTCCAAGTGTTCCAGATGCTGGAGTTTCAGCTTTATCAGGTCAGCAGTTTAGTTTCCCACTACAAGCACTTAAACACGGAATCATCCCTTCCTCACCCCCTGACCCCTCCTGTAGATATATACAACCACAGAATTTTAATTCACAGAATGGATCGGGCTGGAAGGGTGCAACCCCCCTGCTCCACCAGGACCATCTCAGAGCACAAGGCTGGAAAAGACCTCCAAGATCATCAATTCAGACAAGGTTTAAGCTTTCAGTGTTCAAGTCTTCATAAGTTAAAAACCAAGAGAAACCAAGAGAAGCTAGGCGGATGGCATAGCTCCCTCCACACGCACCGCCGCGGGGGGAGACCCGCTCAGCGAACGCGGGGACTGATGGCTCCCCGCCCTCCCAGCTCCCAGCCCGGGGCCACACCGCGGCCCCTCGCACAGGGCCCCGCCAGCGCCCGGGGGGCAACGCCGGGAATCGCCTCACCTCCTCCCGCGCCACGGCCATGGCGGCTCCCCGTGGAACCTCTGGAACCTTCCGGCCGCCGGAACTGACGCGCCGCCACCGTTCCCGCCCACTCCGCCCCTGGGGAGGCGGGACCGGGAGCTTTCCCGCCCCTCGGGCTCTGGGGGACGGGCCGGACCGGGAGCTTTCCCCTCCCCCCGGGCTCTGAGGGACGGGCGGGGCCGGGGGCTTTCCCGCCNTCCCGCCCCCGGGCTCTGAGGGACGGGCGGGACCGGGAGCTTTCCCGCCCCCGGGCTCTGAGGGACGGGCGGGACCGGGAGCTTTCCCGCCCCCGGGCTCTGAGGGACGGGCGGGACCGGGAGCTTTCCCGCCCCCGGGCTCTGAGGGACGGGCGGGACCGGGAGCTTTCCCGCCCCCGGGCTCTGAGGGACGGGCGGGACCGGGAGCTTTCCCGCCCCCGGGCTCTGAGGGACGGGCGGGACCGGGGGCTTTCCACCCCCCGGGCTCTGAGGGACGGGCCGGACCGGGAGCTTTCCCGCCCCTCGGGCTCTGAGGGACGGGCGGGACCGGGAGCTTTCCACCCCCCGGGCTCTGAGGGAGTGGCGGGCGGCTCAGTGTGAGGCGCTAAGAGGGCGGCTGGGGCGCCCGGGCTGGGTTTTCCTTTGGTGATCAGAGTTCTCCCCCTCGTCTTACAGTAGATACCCCCGAGCTGTTGGCTGTCAAGGTCTTCGAATAATTTTGCAAAATAAAGTGTTGTTTTCCTTCTTCAGGCAAAGAATACCAGGCTCATGTGGTGGAGATAACAGTGATCAAAGGGGAAGAAATCTCTGTTCCCGGCCTTTGAAGGAAGATGGGCTTATAAACTGAGTGCCCTGTTCTGTGTTTGCTCCCCATTTTCACGGTTATTAAGTTGAAAAAGACCTCCGAGATCGACTCCAACAAGGTTTAAACTTTAAATTTATAAGATTTCATCAATTAAAAACCAACCATATCCAATAGAATTTGTGTGGATGGCACAGTGCCCTCAACACACGCCACCGCAGAGGGAGACCGCACAACTAATGCATAATAAGCTTTCTACAACAAACCCAGAGTGAAAGTTGGGAAATTGTTCCTGACTTGTAATGTCACAATGTGTACTCTGGGAGTGACTTTGTGAGTAAAAGACGTAGTTGCCAAACCATTTATAAGGAAAATGTAGCTTTTATTTACACAACATTTGGCTATATGCATGTAAAAATATGATGGTGTAATGCTACCAAAATGCTCTTTTAAGCATTTTCCTCATCGAAAGAAAAATATGACTGTTGACACTGTTTTACTAAATCAGCGCAGTGAGCACCACCAAAACAAAAGTTTCTATAGCCCCACTGGACATTAAAATTTCCCTGAAAGAAAACAATAAGGCAATGGGATTCTTTCTCTCAGCAGGAATGTAGAGGAGGCAGCGTTTGCCTCCAGATGTCCTTCATAAACAGTGTGACCCAAGGCAGAACACAGCCCTTCAGCACTGAAAAAGTCAATTTCTCTAAAAAAAGGTGCTGGTTATAACACCTGTTTTACCAAATTGAGAAATGTCAGCTCATTTGCTGGTACACAGGCTTAGGGCATGGGGTTTTTTCTCTTCTAAAGCGACCATCCAGGAATTAATCTGTTAAGAGATCTGTAGAGGTCGGGAGGGAAGAAGAAATTTGATGAAAATGAATTCACAGAAGTCCTGAAGCCAAGGATTTATGTTCAAGTTGGCATTCCCCAACGTGGTTTTCACAGATGTACCGAGGTGTTCATTATAACCCTCTGCTGCAGTGCTTCAGGATCTGCAGTGGAGAAAAGATCTGCAAAATTAACTGTGGTAATTCTAAATTTTCATAGGACTAAGTGTAAGCCTGACCAGGAATACCATTTGGAGACAGGATAGTTGATTTTATCCAGGAAATACAATATGGTCAGCTGGAATTTACTTTTATGGCATGTTTTTTTTTTTAATTGGTTAAGGGCAGTTGCTCGTTCAGGAATTACTTCCTTATAATTTTTTTCTGTGTAGAGGCAACTGAGACAAGAAAAAATTTTGTGGTTTTTAATTTAACTACTAATCTTTGAGTTTCTGCACACTCGGTTATGGTCTTGTATAATTAAGTGCTCTTATTTTTACAATTTAAATTGGTATTGCTTTCTAATTTAAGTTCTGGCTAGAGGATTAACATAGAAATGCATTTGAAGTGACCTTGTAATTTGCTTTTTTTCCTTGAGTTTTTTAAAAAGTGTTCATTTAGTTTCCTTAAATCAGGAGCATTTCTGTACTCACGGCACTTCCCTTTGCGTGGCAGCTTCCATGTGGAAGAGTTGTCACTCTTGTCATGTGAAAACAAGCTCCACATAGCTCTCCTTTGCATAAAGCTGCAACAGCATCTGGGTGCTGCCTCCTCTCCTGACAAACGCTTTGGGTAGTGATGTGGAGGTAAATCAATACAAAATGTTATGGCTGGTAAATTTAATCTTCAGCTTTTCTCCCTCTTTGCCTTATCTTCCCCTGAGGTGCTGTGTGCCTCTGCAGCTATCTGGGAACAACGGCTGTTCATCTCGCTTAACAGAAAAGAAAGTCCTAGAGCAGTTGCTCACAGGGAAGAACGGTTTTATAAAGCATTTGGATCCTTTTGACTGCAGTACATTCTGCCCTTGCTCAGCCCTGCCTCTCTCCTCGCTGTCACTTGCCAGTTTCTTGCTGTTTCCTTCTGCTCCCCATGTCTCTTCCTGCAGGCATGCTGCCTCAAGTCTCGCGTACTCCAGGGAAGCATGAAGTCCGTAACAACAGCTGTTGTCCCATTGCTGGGTATCACCAACCTTTAGGAAAAGCATTCTGTGTGCTGGAAACCTCAGACTGGCACGTGGAGCAGAGGACCAGGGTGAGCCATTAGCTCCGTGGCACAGCTCCCTGTGAACAGGTGCACGATCCTAAGGAACGGGTTGGGATTAGCATGCAGCCACTTTGGACAGCTAACCTGCCAAGTCACTGTGCCCTGCTGCAATAGAGCTGCTGGTGAGAACTGCGTCATAAAACCTGACACAGCAGCTGCTTCTTCCTGCAAACAGATTCAAGCTGCCTCTTCAGTAAACAGCTTAGGAAAACAAGCATCTTATTCCCAAGTTGTTTTCCATTTCCGTTTATTTTACAAGGCATCGTTCACACAATGATAACAAGGTACTGATCTGAACAATTCTGTAACAATTAAAAAAGTAAACATTTGTTGTGACCATGTACATTGAATTGCACTTTTAATAACAAGCATTACACTTATATTTTCATGTCGTACTTTATATAATACATGGATGTGTTACCCAAGTACTGGCAGTACTGAATGGTTCTCAGTTAGAAGTCTGACCTCTGTATGATGCTCTTTTTTCCCTAACTCTTTAGGATCCGTGGACTTGGGACACACCCAGATCACAAAGGCAACCCCAAATCTGGAAAACTTCATGGTCATGGAGTCAGAGATTTGAAGATGCTCTGTTCTCAGTGTGCTGGAGTGAATCCACCTTAATGGCAGACACAGAGGGAGATGGATTATGCTTGATTAGAAACTTTTCTGCATTCATGTGTCATCTTTTCCCAGCTCAGAGAAGCCAGAGAATCTTCTTCCATGGGAAAGCACGAGTTCCCAAGGCTCAAGAGAGCTCCTGGCACAGCTTTTGAGGGTGGTATAGCAGAATTGCAAACCCAGGGATTACTGAAAGACAGGTGTTGAGATCTGAAGAAAAATCTGGGAACATCTGCAGTGGTTTGCATTGGTAGTACCATCCATGTATTGTATAAAATACAAAATTAAGAGAAACTGTAAGGAAATTAGTACAGCCCAGGATTCTGGTAGTATCAAATCACACATGAAATTTATGATACCAAATCCTTTTGATGTATTTATCCCCTTGTCGTTCCGTTTCTTATATATTATTCTATATGTAAGATATAGTTCTCCAAAGATACATATATATATTCCTTTACAGGTTAAATAAAAGCAAGTCCCACTGAATAACAAAATAATAAAAAGTAATATCCTAATTCTCTACCCATTTTTTGTTTTTCAGGTAAAAATAGCATGAAATACATTCAGTAGCAAAGCAGTTGGGACCCAGGAGAAATGGAGAGCCCTGTATTCCTGGAGAATTGACCTGTATGTGTTAAGTCACAATCCTGAAATAAGTTGTGTAGACTTCTGACCTGGGAAAGATAAGGTCTTGATCAATGCTGAGCATTATTTATCCAGTTGCAAATTCCTTGCATTTCCCCAAAGCCATCTGTGGATTAGCTCAGTTCTAAAGGCTGCTGTGACGTACCCTAAAACCTGAGAGATCCAAACTTGAGCGTTTCATCATGTCTCCCCTTGGTGTTATTACTTGGAAGGAGGTAATGGGACAGTTCCCAGTGGGATATTAGCACAATAGACAGACAAATAATGTAGTTTTAACCTTTGTGTTTGCACATCTGGTGCAGCTGGCTCTTTGCACAGCAGCCCCTTCAGCAGAGTCTAGCAGGGCCAGGGAGTGCCTGTCAGCCACAGCAAGCCCTCAGCCTTGAGGGCGACATCTCTGCCCTCTCTTCACAATCAATCAGACGTGACACTACGGTTTTCTCTCTAGCAGCTGGAAGAACACCAGCACTGTAAGGTAAGAGTGCTTCTGGTTTCAAAGCCAAGGGTGTTTAGGCTTAGGAGACGATGCAGAAGTTGCCAATTATCCCTGAGTCTAACAGTAAATGAAAATCCTCTGAGAAAATGAAAATCACCTGATTATAGCTCTCCCACACATACAATCAGTTTCATGGATTTCACTGCAGCTACTTGATAAAAGGAAGGGAACAGCCCTGCCTTGCTCCTGTGAAGAAAGCATGGCATGTGACTCCCAAATTTTGATACTTTGGTGCCAGTAAATGCAGATTTTTATTTACTCCTGAACTACCACAATTCAGTCAATGAGTGGCATCACGGCCCCGAAGTCAAGGGGACACTTCATGCTCTGTGAAGGGGCTGAACTCTTGCAGTTCTTGACTTTTTATCTCCATCTCCCCTTGTAAAACAGCTGTTTTTATTTCAAGTTGTTCTTAACACGGTGGCAGAGATGATCCTTTATCTTAAAAGAAATTTCAAGGGCCAACCAAGGGAAGCCATTTAAAATCTCTAACAAAGAAAAAAATACCGCTTACCTGTGTAAGCACTTGAACTTACTTGTAGCAATGTAACTCAGCTGTAGCAAATTAAATGCTCATTAAAGGACAGGACAAGGGTGGGTTTGTCCCCACTGGCAGTATGGATTACCTTTCCTGAGACTGGTTCTACCAAACACTAATGCAGATGGACCTCAGGGATTTTGCAGTTTCTTGGCTTCTCTATTTTTTTCTTTTTATTTCTCTCCAGGTACATTTAGAAATGTAAACTAAGTGGAATAAGTCCTATTACTTTAGAATATTAAGTTTGGTTCACAAAGATAATACAAGACTAGTTCACAAATGTACCATGTAACTAAATCAGCCTTGCTTCATTTAGCCTGTAAAGCGTTACAGTCAAAGAAAAAAACAACTTTTAAAAATGAAAAGGACTTTTTTTTTTGCCCCCCATATTGGACATCTCAGGAACAGATTAGAATCCAACAAGATAAAAAGTTGTAGTAAAAATATTCTTTGGAGGTTTGTTCCTAATCAAAGTAAAGTCTTTATTTCAGAATGGTGCATTCTCAATAAAATTTAAAAATAGGTTTCAGTTCCACATATGTATTTATAAAATTCAAATTAATTGTAATAAAAGTTTGATGTGAACACATAGTTTACTACAGACTCAGGGAAAAAAGGTTGATCACTCCAGACTTAGGAGCTATCTTAGCTGTTCCAGTGCCACATGGAAACAAGAGTTTCAGTGAGACTTCAACGATGTTTCCTGCTGAGAAGCTGAACAATAAGCCAGCTACCCCTGACAAATCCACCAAGGATATGTGTGGAGGTAGTTCTGTCACACAGAGATCTCTTTTCTTGCAGGAAACTAGATTTCCCAATAGCATTTATAGTCAGCAGATAGAATTTTAGCTTGCCTGGTTTAATCATGGAGTCCTGCTCCTTCCCTTCATTCTGAATATTCATCAAGATAATGCCAAAAAGCTATTTTCTTACTCTTGCAGTAATGCTGAGAAGATGCAGTTTCCACCTAAATACTACTCTTCCAAATGCCACTGCTACAAATGCTACCTGGGATCTACAGCTGCAAGGTGGAAATCATTTTTTGCCTTTAGGGTCACTGCTTTCTGAAACTTGCTTTTGGTGAGGCAAGCCAGCTTCCATCCTTACAAGGGTTTGCAATCATCACGCCTAGCAGGTAGCAAATGTGGTGTCGTTCCTGAAACTCAACTTCCAAAGTCAGAAAGCAGCTACACTGAGAAAAGGAATGCTGTGTCAAAGCTCATTCTGTGAAACACGGTGACCTTATTTACCAGTTCCTCTTTGATGAACTCAGAAAGTCCCACTCCCATGATCCACTTGCTCTCGTTGGACCCTTTGAGGTGATTTAACTCGTTCACTTGACAAAAGATGAACCGTAGGGGGCTAAATCCACCCATCTCTTTTTGCTGCTGTTGTTTTTCACTGTCTCCAGAACATCCTATAACAAAGACAAGGGACAGGACTGTACAGTGGGGAGTTGGAGGGGTGAGCAGCAGTGAGCTCTTATCTGCTCATGGAATCACATCCTAACACATTTCGTTACTCATTCTTACTGAACTTTCCCAATCATGGTTTTAAATCCACTTGCAAGTATGATTTAAGATAAATGAAATGAGAAGTTCAGACACTTCTCAAATAACCAATTTCCCTCATGGGCACAGTACTCTCAAATGCAACAATCAGATGTTCGCCAGGTATCCTTAAATGTCACTTCAGATTTATTATGAATTCAGATTCACATTCTGAATGTGAAGCAGAACTGGTAAGTGAATGACTAACACTGGGTTGTCAGTCAAGAGAATGGAAACATTTATGCAAATATTATGAGCAAGAAAGTGACAAGGGAAAAAGACCTTTTGTTAACATTTGCAAAAGAAATACCTTCTGCTTCCCCCCCTTTTTTCCCTCATGCTATTAATAATTCCAGATAATCACTGTTCTTGAAGCTACATTTTAAAACGTTTTAATGTCTACATTTAAAAAGTTTTTTAACCCCTTATTCTTAGAAGAGAGGATTGTGTCAGGATGGTGATTATATTTTGATCTCTGCTTCTAACAGCTGACTGCCTTTCAGAATCTTTCCTTTGGCACTGGTAACATTAAATTTGTACTACCCTGTCGAAAATAATTCACAATTATGCTTGACAACAGAGCACAAGATGGGTATTATTAAATTTTATTGTACAAAACCGACAATGTATGGCATTCCTTAGAATTAAAAAAAAAAAAGATCAAAACAGAACTAGTGTCCCTGGAAAAATCTTGTAAACGAAACAATTAATACACAACATTTAGTCCAGCAATGACATTTACCTGCAAGACCATCTTTAGACAAGACAGGTATAATTAAAAAAATATTCCATCAGTTCAAGCAATAGTTTAATTTTCCATGAAATAAGTATTTCTATGAACACTTTATGTTTAGTCAAAACAAATGCTTTTGAACTTTCTTACCTTAAGAGATATAAAACAACCAGATAGGTTTGGGAATCACCAGAGAAGTCTACCCCCACAGGAAAGTCTAGGGCTTGTATTCCACTTGAAAATGCTTGTTTTTATAAAAATAAGTAATACCAACAAAGTGTTTCCTAACCAAACACTTCTAGCAAACAGGTCTTGTTTCTGTGATATTTTATTCATCAGTGCAACACAAGCCTTTTGGGTATTTTATTTGATACCTCATTTCTGTGTCAAATTGGGAATCTGAATATAGACCCAGGGCAAGGTTTTCATTACTTTTATTCATAAAACCTACCCTTTATTGCACAGGATTTACAAAAGGTCAAAACCATGCAAGGTCTTCACTATGCTTCTCAGCAAAAACATCAAGTAAGTGTCAAAACAGTTCTCCCTTTATCCCAGTGGGAGGAATTATTCCTTGGAATTCTTAATATAAACATGAATTAAAAAAAGGGAACTAGGTAACTTTATGTTAAATTCCAGTTGAGCTGTAAATAGCCTTTAAACAACAGTGTTACAAAACCTGCACTACTTGCATTTCTGAAGAAAAACCAATCCAAACGAAGGAGTTACGAGGGAAGCTCCTAGCAATTGTGCCAGGAGAGCACAAGCCTATCTTTGCTATGGCCTAAGCTTTACAAAAAGTGCTTCTCTGCAGGATGCAGCTGCTGCAATAAACTTTTGAGATGGTCCCAGGGCGTAAGTTATCCTAGATGTCTTACACTGTGCTTTCTAGGGAGAGATTATGCTGCAGTACTGAACATTTTCCATTCTCTGTCTTCCTCCAGAAGAAGAAAAACCTTCTATGCAAGACAAAAATGATTTCAAATTAGATGTGTATTAAAGACCTAGTTTTGAAGTATTTATTTAACATCTAGTCATATAAAATAAAGTGTAAAAGTATGAAGGTATCAGAACGTGGCTTTCAGCAAGGCAGTATGGGAAGTAGGAATTCAACATAAACCAGGAACTTTTTTTTTTTCCCCTTTGAAAAGGGTCACATCAGAAAACGAATGAAAAACACTGAAGAATTTCACTTCAAGCCTGCACTCCTGCCTCATTGTCCTTTCCCCAGGAGGAGAGACCACTGGAAGAATCCTCCAAGGTTTCAGCTGTGTTGTTCTTTGTGCTCTTGTGCCGGGTGTGGCCGGAACTATGTGCTGCCCTCTCTGGGAGGCAGGGGCGGCTGGGGCTGCGGTGCTGCCTGTGTGCCTGTGGCCGTTTTGATAGAGTTCAGGGTTTTGCTAAACCAAGAGTTTTTGGCAGCTTGGATTTCATTCATAAGGGCTCCTCTCTGGTGCTCCAGCTCCTAAGAAAGCAGAACAGTCAGAATTGATCAAAACCTAATTAATTACAAAGCATCTTCTCACTCAGTCCCTGCAGTCTGGCACTTCCCTTGCAACCTCCCAGGCACTGGGGAGAGAAGACATTCAAACTGCTGAAACAGCACAAGATATCCAGACACACAAATAAAACCACCTTTTTCTCTTTAAGACAGAACATTTTTTCTGGAAGTTCAGATATACAGGCATGCAGGTATGTGCTGCCTTTTGGAACAATTTTTTGTATGATTCAGAATAATTCTGGACTGAGCATGAGGTTAAGGTCACCGCCCTGCTGTACTTGGATTCCACGTACCTGAATTTTGCACTTGGCTTCCACGAGCTGCAGTTTGGTCTGTGCAAGTTCCAGCTCCATCTCTCTCAGCTGCTTCTTCAGTGCATCCTTCTCATCATCTGTTTCGATGCCTTTGTTGTCCGTGCTGACAGCAGGCACCTTCAGTGCCCCCTCCTTGCTGAAAATCTCACTGCAGTGTTTGCAGGCCATCACTTTACCCTGAAATACCCAGAAAGCTCATTCTTAATCCATCTTACAGGAGTTGCTGTACTTCCTGGAAGAGCCATTTTTTTGCCAGACTGCTTCAATCTCAAACCATCTAGTACTGCAGTTTTTATAACTGGCATGAAAAGAATTTGAGTCATTCATGAACAATTTCCAGGCTGTGTTAACCAGTATAAAAATTCCTAAAATCTCCTGAGCATGGTAAGCATGGAAACTTTGCTCCTATATTAGAATCTTCTGGCTACCAAAGCTTTGTAATATTTATGTCAGCACAAGTCAGAAGAGTAAATTAAATCTGAGTAGATGAAACAGCTGGCCTGGCTCGCACAAACTAAAACAGTTTTTAGCAGAAATATAGGAACTATTCTGTTTTTAGCAGAATATAGGAACATCAATCCCAGCATTATTTTATGTTATTATCAATAACATTAAAAAGCCGCTAAAAAGCAACAAATCCGGTTCAGCTTGAGTCCTAAAGAAATATGAAGAAGCTACAGCAGAGGGTAAACAACTCTGCCTACTCAGAATTATAACCTGATCAGGAAATGTTTATCTCTTATGTAGGTGTTCCTGGTAAGGGGTGTGGACAAGGGAGAGGAACCACTGTGGATATTCTGGGCATGGCCCTAGCTGTGCCATTTGGTTTAATTACTTAAACCAATTCTGCTTAAATTACAGAAACCCAAATATGAACCTTGTCCAATCTGGCCAATTCCAATCCCTCCACTGTGCACACTTGAGAAACAACAAGCTTTGTCTTCTAGAGAATCTTTTTTTTTTCCAGTTAAACAAAACATCCAAGTAAATACTGTTTTCTCTATATTTTCTACCAGAAGTATATATTTTAACAGCAAAAGGAAAAACCAAATACTAAATGCACTTCAGTTTGAGAGTTCCACACAGTCTGATACAAGATAAAGACCCATGAAAGGAAATAAACCCTTTCCTTGTTTACATCTGCTGAAAAATGCATGTGGGGCTATTGATGTTACTTTAAGCTTCAGTTCAGTTCTGTATCCCTGGTGTTCAGCAACACTTGTGTTAGAAATACCCCATCTGTAGAGACGCTGTTCTCACCTTCACAACTTCCAGTTCATCTTTACTGGCCGCTTGTTGTTTTTCCAGCCTGGTACTCAGCTGGGAACAAATCTGGAGCAGAGAAAGCAGTCTCTTAGCTCAAGTTTACTATACTAAAACAGAATCTGTGCTTTTAAACAATTGTTTTTGCTAGAACCAACATTTCTTAAATTCTGCCTCACTCAGGTATATGCACTCCCCCTTGACAACTCCACTGCCACTGATAATGATAAAAACCCAGCAGTATTCAATCCAGAACCCGAGCACAGAGACAGGGACATTTTATGGATGAGCTGGTTTATGATGTTTATACTGCATTATGTCACAGAGCACAGAAGCATTCACCCATCAGTACTAAAATTAGCTGAAAGACAGGTTATTCCTGATTGCCTAATTAGGACACTCTTAGGAAAGCCACAAGAAGGTTTATGACAAATTACAACATTGCTCTCTGAAAGCCTGAAAGGTGGAGCTTATTTGAAGGATGAGATCTGCAACGCTGAAAATTCAGCTCTCCTAACAGGCTGAAAGAAGAAATATGAGAGAGCGTCTCTGGAATGGTACCTGTTTATACTCTGCAATAATGGCTGTGGTTTTCTTGATCTCAGATTCTGCCTTCTCCAGCTGCTTCCTGAAGACCTCCTTCAGCTAGGAATTGAAGGAGAGAAGTTACACAGTACACTGACAGAACTTCTCAAAATGTGTCAATAAATTGTTCTCTTTGTGTCTCGCTGTGTTTACAGCAGCTCTACAGCTGCTTCTTACGAAATCCCAGTTCTTAGACAAGTGTCTGATTTACTCAGTTTACAAACACTTATTATATCAGTGATAACTAAAACATCTATACTGTGACCCTTTATCCCTGCTTAGAGAATTCTCCTGCAATTTAATTCCAGTTCTCTGTGATAAATGGTGGTACATCATGGTCCACAGAACACACACAAAAAAAGCATTACTGTTAAGTGGGGTTTACTGATTTAGTTTTTGTTTTTCCACACACTGTCACAGCAGGTTTGGCCAGATTGTTTTGTTCGTTTGGAGATGGAACAAGAAGTAGAATCTCTCAACACTATCACTGCCATCTCCGTAACAGGAGAAAAAAAATCTGTTTGGGTCTACGGCACTGAGTGCAAACACAGCTAACTCATCTCTCCTTCAGAACCACTCCACTTGGAGAGCCCTTGCAGCAGGGAAAAAAGCCTCACTGCTGTACATATGGCAAACAGAGAGCTCCAGTTTAGAGAGACACAAAGAATTAACATTTATTGTTGCAGTCACTGTTGCCCAGTAGCAAAAGTAAAAGTCAGGGTATCACTTTAGAAATGTACATGCAAGATATACAGGACTACGAAACTAGAACTGAGTATTTTGCAGCTGAGTGTGAAGCCAGGCCTAGTCAGAAAAATTCTCCCAACCCTCACCCCTGTTCTTCTGCTGTTGGTTCTAGCTTTGGGCAGGAACATTATTTAAGTGATTCAGCAGCTGAATCCAGAATGGGCTCTTACAAGGCAACAACTCCTCCAGCTCCTTCATTTTGATATTTAAGAGGTCTGATCACATCTCCTTAGCTGAGATTGCTCACCACCAGTGACAACAATCGCTACAATACCTGGAAGAGGATAAGCTATGAAAAAAATAAACATTCAGAGCTCAAGTAAAGAAAAATACTGAAAACCATACTTGGGAAAAAAAATTACCCCAGCACTATAAACTTTTAATTGAAACTGCATTTTGAGGACAAAATCCTTTCCAGAACTGCAACACATGCACACTTTTCTGCTTATCATTTTGGTTGCGTTTCCTACCTAAATGGGAAAAGCTGGAGAATGCCTTACCTGAGCAGTTTCCTCTTCCTGCTTCCTTTTCTCTTCCTCAGTCTCCACTAGCTTCTGTTTGGTCAGGAGGAGTTCCTTGTTCAAAACATCTGCTTTGTCTTCAGCCTAGAATCAGAGACACTTGAGTAAATCAGATGTTATCTGTGCCAGTACAAACACATTGGGATATACAGCTCAGAAATAACACTACATCCAGGTTTTAGCATTGCCTTTTCCTACCCTCTAATGGCTCTCATGACTTTTTGATATGAAATTCCCTTTTCAGTTAGCCATTTAATAGATTATTTCACTGTGTTTCAACAACTGTGCAAAAGGACCCTCTGGCCAATTGTTTACCTTGCCCAGATGGCACATAAGCACTGTGTCCTTGTGCAAACAGTGATGCATAGAATATTTTTGTTGAGACCAATATCAATCTGAGTGAGGGCAGCAGGATTTAGTGCCCATGTAACTTCAAATAACTCATCCCATTTTTTAATCTGTGAGCAGGGAAAACATAACTGTAAAATACTTAGGTGTCTGCATTGTACCCTACAAAGTCTCCAGGCAAAGACAGGTGTAAGAGGCAAACAAGACCACCAGATAAAATGGTTTATAGGTGCAAAGTAGTGTTATGTGAAGAAACCTAGTAATTGAGAATGTAATTTTCTCCTTTCTTGGAAGGACCAAGCTTGTGGTGACACACACTGGGAATGCTTTGTTTTTGTGAGCACTGTCCCCACCCATCACCTGGGGAGAAATGTATTTCTCAGTGTTTGGATATATTCTGTAGGCCTCCCTAGCTGGGAAACACACATGGCCTCTCACCACCATTCCTGTTCAGTAACGAGGTCCAGGACAGGAAATTGTCGTGGCCAATTAACACTGAGTTTGCTGAAATTACAAGAGGGAAAAGGGCATTGGAAACAAGTAACTGTACAGAACTTGTCTCTGAGCTGAAGTTTGGTTTTCTACCACTCTGGTGGTATCAGCTTATCTTTCTGCCACAGTAATAACGATTAATGAGGATATTAGTGGTGTTTGTGGGCAGCAGAACCAGCTCCACCATCTCCACGACTGACGAGATGGATTAAGATGGATTCATTGCTTAGTGTGTATGAGGCCATATGGGAGAAAGGAAAACAAGCAGTGCAAGAACAGAAAATTGATGAGATAAACAGTTTAGAACAAAAGAACTTGGGGATTACAAGGGTATTTTTGATGAAAGACCTGTTCAAGACATGCTTTGAAGGAACTACAACTTTTCCTCCTTTTTTTGTGTTCATCCCAGTTTCTCCAGGCATCTGCAGTGGCACATGGTGTCCCCTGTCCTTGCAGATGAGGAGTGCAGTAGCACAAAGCTTCTCTTTAAGTGCCTGGGAGCGGAGGTGGCGTGTGGGAAAACTTCACGGAGCCACTCTCGTCTGCAGAAAGACTGGGAAAGTGTAGGAGAGCAAGGAATGGGACTGGCACAGGTATGTGCTTGGCAGCCTTGTCATGACGCTTGAGAGAAAACAAGCATGGGCAGCCGCAGACTTAAAGCTGCTTCACGTACACCTGGAATTGAGAGGGAAGACAGAGCCCCCCAGACACTGATTTCAGCCTCCACACAAGACTGCCTGCTCCATGCACACCACATCTCTGCCCGCCTGTGCTCACCATTTTAGAATCCCATGGATCCAAATCAGCAGAGCCTAACTGTCCAGCACCTGCCTGAAGTGAAATATAACTTGCACAATCGTGGTCAATGATGTTTAAAATTCTGAGGTTAGATAAAGCAAGCCAAATAACTACGGGAAATCCAACTGAGAGGCCCTTACATGGAAAGATTTTTTATTTTAGAAGGCACTATAGCCCTCCCTGAGCAAGGGACTGATCACAAGGTATGGTGGAGTTTGGCCCTCCTGTATTTAGCACCTTACCAACAGCTGTCCCAGCATCTAAAAATACCACATAAAGCACTTCAGAAAGAGAGGGCTGAATGTGTAGTTCTCTGAAAATCATTCCCCCTGAGGCAAAGGGCTCTGAATGCTGCTGCCCTCCACATTCCAGCCTCCAAAGGGAACATGAGCAGTTATCAGTGAACACCCAGGAGCCCTTCGAATTTTTGGTGCCCTGCCACTTCATTATCTCTGAATTTTGTTGGCTGTACTAAAACTGCTGTGAAAAACAGATCCACTCAGACATTTTGCAATGCAACTTCCCTTCAAACTAGTCTTTCAAGAACTACATGATACCTTTTTCAAGGAAATGTTCATTCTTTGCTATCTGCCTAAAGGTTATGGCCTACATTTTCTAAACAATCCCCAGCAGAGAAGATGCAGTCTTGGCCAGACACCGCTGAATGGCTACAGTGAAATGTGGAAATCCAGCTGAGGAGTGAGGTTGTCAGGAAAATAAAGGCAAAAATAATTACACTTTTAATGTGTTCTTGCTTCCACTTGAGCACAAAGCAGGGCTCCTAAAACTGCTGTTGCCAAGCCTGAGCTGGGACCCATCTCTGTTAACGTTACCTGGTCCAGGTCATTCCGTAAGGCAATTTTGCTTGTTACAAGCTCATGGGCAAGGTCATCGTTCTCCTGCTCCAGCCTCATGCTTGCTTCTTGGAGCCTGCGGTTTTCCCTCTGTGGAAAGAAACGAACAACCAGGAAGGGAAGTTAATCCTTATAAAGAGCAATGAGCAGGTGCACTGTGTGTGTAAAACACTGAGAAGGAGAGAGTGCACATTAAGACAGGACTGCTGCTCTGGGAAACAACAGTGAATTAAGCCAGCAGTGCAAATGCAGCTATTCCACTTACATCCCACTGGTTTGTGTTGTGTAAGGGACACACTGAGCATAGTGTTTCCCTGTCAAAAGTAATCACTGACCTCTCCACAAAAGCACTTGGTTTCTGCTCGCTCATCATCTAAAGAAATTAGGCAGATAAAATCCCACCCGGCAGCAGCGAGCAGGGACCAATTAAGAGTTACTCATAATAATGCTTCCAATCCAAGCAGAAAGCTGTCCTGCTCCACTTTACAAAATTCTGTCTGCAGGGATCCATAAAAATAGTCCACTCTGTAGGTGATGCAGTGCCAACTTCCCATCTCCTGCGGGAGCAGCAGAGAACAGCATTTAGCAGGGAACTCCCTACAGCTCATGTATCCTGTACCACCATTTGTGCACTTCTCTGTACCTCGTGCCACTGACACCAGTGTGTACTTGACAGGAAACCTGCTGAGAAAAAGTGCCAGGTGGAGAGGGGAGCTCAGCCCTGAGCACAGGCCCAGGACCGGCTGGGGGCAGCGACAGGAACACAAAATGGAGAACTCGGGCGCTGCAAGCCCTCGCCTCACTGCCCTCCCTACCCACTCCAGGCAGAAATGACTCTGTGGAGCACTAACCGCAGAAGGGGAGTGAACAGGACAATGAACAGCAGTAATTCATGGCTTTTAGAAATCAGTTTCTGTGACTGTTGTTCCAGAGCTGAGAAACAGAACCATATTCAAAAGATGCCTGTGGGTCAGTGGGCTTCCAGGGGTCCGACATCAAGTACAAGTCCTCATTTTCAGAAGAAAAGAGCCAGGTGGGACAGATAGTGGTCCCTCCCTCAAACGGATTTTAAGAGAAAAAAACTGTGCTGGCCTTCTATCACTGTGTATCTTTCACACCAAAACAGGCTGCAAAAGGAATCTCTGCACTACGGAAATTCAAGGAAAAACACCACGTTCATATGGAAACTCATAGGTGGAAGAACAATAACCTGTATGCTGAGATTTCAAAAAGGACTTGTTCTCTCACCTGAAAGGTAACTTTGGTTCTCCAAAACAAAACAGTAAAAGTCCAAATGTATGGGTATAAGTCAGTGATATATAAGAATATTTAGGTTACCACTTAAAACGTTTTCCAAGAGTTGCTCAGTGAATGCATTCCTAAAAAATGTAATTTCTTGCATAAGTACGTTATTCACCTGTTTTCACCTCTTCCTACTCACCAGCTATGCTCAGGTATCTTTTCTTTCCAAACTCACAACTATGAAATGGCAATTTTCATTTCTGTTGCAAGCAGATTTTGCATGTTTGTCTTAAACAAAAACAGGAGCTCTAAGGGGATGCAAAAAAAAAAAAGGTCTCGTCTGTGTGGGAACTTCCTCTGTGGCAGGAAGTGGAACGTCTACGAATTTTCTCTCCTTAACGTGACCCTATTGTGTAACTAGAATGGGCACTGCCCTGTACAGGGAAGTTAGTTTGTTTCCCTTCCAAAAGATCATACTTTGAGTAACTTGTTTTGTACAGAAACTGCATATAAAATGCTTTTGTCTTAACATAGTTAAAATAACCACTGCTAAAAGACACGCAACTTTGGGGATCCTTCTTATTTTAAATACGAGCACTGTTCTTATAATTTACTCTTTAAATAATAAACACTGTTGTCTGTTTGGGACAAGGAACTTTAAAAATTGAAGTAAAACTTTTCTGTAAAAATAAGCTTTAAAGTGTAAAACCGAATTGCAGTCAATATTAATACTACTAATAATAATGTATGTCACACCTTTATTCCTGTATTTTGTTCAGACCATCTCAGAAATGTTGATTTTCATAGACACGGCTCTGCCGGTCGTCAGAAAGTGACCTGAGTTCACCTAAAACTTGAGACCTGAGTAGGACCAGGTGCTGCAGCACCAATACCTTTTCATAGGGATGTTGCTTAGAGGAAGAAAGCAGCAAATTCTTATGACTTCCACAAAATAACTGAGCTGCCTTTACCATTTTTGCCATGTCTCTGCCAAAAGCTTCAGTGTCTGCAAAGCAAGGCACGCAGTGCGAGGTTCAGAGTTCCTGCTTTGCATTTGCAGACGAGTGGGTAAGCAAGCTCCGCGCTCGGAAATGCGCTATCCTCCTCTTAAACTACAATCTACATGGCACCTGGCAGTGAGTTCAAGAGCTCTTACCTTGGGCATCCAGTCAATGGCTAAAAGATGTTTTCAGCTCGTTCCCCGTACTCCTAATGTCCAGCTGAGAGGTTCTCACAGGGCCACCTTTACTCCTCCTCCACCCAGGGCAGTGTGCCCAATTAGCTGGTTTGTCTTTTCCAGCTCCTCCCCCCAAGTCTAGCAGCATGAAACTGCTTCCCTCCTCAGGAGGAAACTCTTAAGTCTGCCTAACTCTAAATAAAAACTAACGGGACACAGTAAAGACAGAAAGAGCAAACAGTGCTCTTCATGTGTAGCAAACTATTTCCATAGGCTCTGAAATATTTAGAGTTTTATGAAATATGCTTGCAATGACAAAGTTCAACAGATGGAGCTGGTCTGTTACAGCAGGACTCACATCACAGGCAGCATTTTGTAACTGGCATCAGCCAACCAGTCGGACCTGCTAGTTGTCCCCAGTGTAAACAGACAGCTTCCTGCCTCCTCTACACAACACTGAATTTACTATGACAACCATTTCCTTCTCCTCAGCAGTGCTCGGTCTCTACAGTCAGTACAATAACAGATCACTCTTTCCCAAATTCCTCCTCCTGGTTACAGAAGGTGGCTGGTAGACTCAGGTTAGCTTTTAAAAGGAGGATACTGCATTTCCAAAGAGGACAAACAATGCTGATACACACAAACACAAATAAACTTACCTCCTGTAAAGTCACAGACCAAATACTGCTTTCAACCATTGGTGTAAAGACAGTGCAAACAGGATATAAAGAAATTTCTAATACAAAAGAAAGAAAGTTGCTTATTCTTCACTGTGTTTTTTGTTACGAGTTTTAGAGAGATATAGTCCCGCTTCCCTCACACACGGGATGGAAAGAAGATGGCAGACTTGAAAGCAGTAGGCAAGGCTCAGTTCAGGAAGACTGAAAGGCTGAACTCCACCCTCTGCTCCCTTCCAGGCTGCACCAAGGAGCAGTTCCTGAGGAGATTAGTGGCCATGATGCATCCTCTCTGTGCTGTACCCAAGTGGGGCATCATGAGTCACCAACCTTGTTAAGCAATTCCGTTTCTGTTCAGCAACACCCTGTGCTGCGTTTGGCTCGGGCAGAGTTAGTTTTCTTCATGGTGGTTAGTATGCTTTGGGTTCGTGCTGGAAAAGTTGTTGATTAGGATAGAGATGGTTTGGTTACTGCTGAGCAGGGCTTGCACAGAGCCAAGGCCTTTTCTGCTTCTTGTACCCCCTCAGCAGTGAGAGGGCTGGGGGTACACAACGAGCTGGGAGGAGACACAGCTGGCACAGCTGATCCCAACTGACCCCAAGGGATATTCCAGAACATATGGCATCACGCTCAGTATGTAAAGCAGAGAGAAGAAGTAAGAAGGGGGGACCTCTGGAGTGATGGCATTTGTCTTCTCGAGTCACTGTTAGGTGTGATGGAGGCCTGCTCTCCTGGAGGTGGCTGGACAACTACCTGCCCGTGGGAAGGGGTGGTTGAGTTCCCTGCTTTGCTTTGCTTGAGCACATGGCTTTTGCTTTCCCTACTGAACTGTCTCCACCTCAACCCACGAGTTTTGTCACTATTACTCTGGTGATTCTCTCCCCCACCCACTCGTGGAGGAATGAGTGAGTGGCTGCCTGAGTTGCTGGCTAGGTTAAATCAAGGCATCCAAACCCGAGACCTCTGAGTATGAACAGATCCTCAATGATGGAATGAAAACACTGATTAAAATTCACCTTCTGGATGTGAGCAAACTGAGGTCCTCACAAACCCAGTGGAAAGGGCTCTTGATATTGGAGGAGCTCCGAAGGAAAATCCTTTGAACCTCCATATAGAAACCCAAAAAGCTTTTACAGCAAGCGATCCGGGAAAGCCTCTCATGGTAAGCAACACAGAGGCTCCTGGAGGTAGTTGTGTTCTCTGTTTGGTGACTCTGGAGAAGCATTCCCCAAAGTGCCCCAGCAGACTTTTTAAAAAAGCAACAGACAATGTCCCACAAGAAAAGCCATCATGATTTTCCTCATGATGGTTAACATTCAGTTGCCATGACTGAATAAAAATGACCAGTATATTAATTTTTGCTTCCCCTGCAAACACAGAGAAGGCTGTTACAGAAAAGGCTATTATGTCCAAATCACAAATTTATTCACACAAGTTCTCCCTTGCACAAAGAGGTCGACAGAGGAAAAGGCGGAACACAACAGCAGCATCTGCTTGCAAAACTCCAGCCCTTCTTTGTACAACTATATCCTCTTTATTTTACATCAACTCCCAATCTCAGCTCTGGAAACTTCTCAAGTTAACCCAAATCTTGTTACATGAGGTGTTCTCAAACACAGAAATAAAACTCCATGACAAAACTCCGTAATATTTAGAAAAACATCAATCTGAACTATATTACTATTTTTTCTGCACATACAACTCACTTTTCTTCCCGGCTTCTATAGGCAATTTGTAATTTATTTTAACTAAAACTTACGAAATTCGGTGACAAACAGCAATTTAGAACATTTTTCACTTTTGGACCTTTTAAAAATCTGACAAAAATGTGACCATTTGTTATAAGCAATGGGGAAAAAAAGTGAAAACATGTCCAGAAAAACTTGCACTTTTCCTAAATAATACTTGTAAATACAGAACGAAACAAACACCAAAAACAATGGCACTCTTTAATACTGTTCTTTTGGTAAGTCAAATCACAACATGTAAAATACGTGCTGGGCAGGAACTCGTGCGTGTTTACCACAGTTTATGGGAGCACATGAATTTAACCTGTCAGGCAAACACGGCTGGTTACTGGGCCAGACACTGCAAAACCAGCCCATCTCCCTCTCTCTCAAGAGACCAGCAAGGTGTTTCCTCTGAGGGCTGTGTCACAGGGAGGTGTCTTACTCAGACACCCTTCATCACTGCAGCTCACAAGTGCCTGTGTCTCTGTGGGCCTGACAAATTTCTGCTGGTAACAAAACCTCTAAAAACTATAGCTAAAAACTACCAGCCAATTGAAAGCTCTTTTCCCTCTTGACCCCTATGAGGAACATTCTGCAGGGATCTCTACTCCAGTGATCCCATCCCAGAAACACCCCCTTCCTAGGCAGCAGAAACCTCACTTTGTTTTGGGAAGAGAAACTGTAAAAATTACAGCATGGTAGGGCTGTGGGGCACAGAGCAGAGAGCAGGAGCTGGCAGCGGTGCTGTGCTCGGAGGCAAGGCTGCCTTCTGTCCTTTCCCAAGCCAAGCCTGCCTGGTGGGAGCCCTGCACAGGTGCTGCCCAAATGAAATGCATCTCTGACCTCATGGGCTGCAGAGCGCTCTCTTAAAGGACAAGCAAGAAGCCAATAAAGTCTCCCACAAGCTGCCTGCGAGGATCCACACGACTGACATTTTCTTGCCGCCCTTTGGAAAGGCTCCTGAAATGTCAATTCCTCTACTCCACACATCAATAAAATCCAACGAGCAAAGGAACAAAGAACACTTACAAGCATTTTTCCATGACACCCATCAACTGAAGAATGTGTCCAAACTTTGAAGTTAATGCGTAACTAACCTGTTACAGGGACTCTAATCACAGCATCCTTAAGAGGATCAGACCCAATCCAGCTTAATAAAAAAATCCACAGTGAGTTTCAGAAGTGCAAGCCAAAACCCTGGGCTGTGATCTTGACTGTGACAGTGACTCACATCAACAGTGGCCCACAAGCCACTTTCTATATCCTCATTTGCAGCTTGGGATAATGTTCTTCACCGTCCACTGACCAGGATTAACTAGTTAATATGCTTGCACAGAGCTTTAAAGAACCCTTATTTGCTTTCTAAGCATCATTTTAATTCCACAGTACTAGAAGTGAACCACTAGAAAAATACTTAGAAGTTAATCAGCTGCAAGTTGTGTCTTTTTCTAAACAGTTCACACTTGCTATTGGCTCTTGGCAGCTACAGCACTCTTAAGTCTCACAAACAATAAAGTCTCCACCCTTTGACAGCAAAAAACCTACACTTAAAATATAATTTTCTCCCAGATAAATGTTTTTTTTTTAAAAAAAAGAGTCAGTTTGACTTTGTACCTGTAAGTGTACTTTGTCACACTTATGAATTAAGGCACACTCTCTCACTAGAGATTTCCATACTCTGCTTTTCTGGTGCACTTTCCTTATGTTCACAGACCATGTAAAGCCTGTGGCACTCCGTGTGATTATTCACCACTCCACGCTCCTGGCAGACTCCGTAACAACCACAACGTCACTTAACATATTAAGGCACAATGAAGAACAGCAGGAAAACAGTACAAGGATATGTAAGAAATGTCAGTTCCCAGCTATCCTGGGCAGTGGGCAGTAAAGTGCTTCACCTCTGGCAGCTCCACCTAGAGAACACTGAATTGTTCAAAACAGAGCGAGGAATAACCGGATCCCGAGCACTCAGTAAAGCCTGTGCCCAGAGGCAGAGCCTCCAGCACACAAAATCTATGGCAGCAGAACGTAGCTGTGACAATGAAAGCAAATACATTGTAAAGATAAGCAAAGCTGACCCAAAATTGAAGAACTCGTCTTTTTTGGTGAACTATCAAGCTATCATATTGACAACTGAAGCTTATTTCTCTGCTCCCTTAAACATCCATCACTATTAATTCTATTGCAGTAGTACCTCAGGACCCTAGGAGAGCTCTGGGTCCCACCATAATAGGTATTACCTTAACAAAAATTACTAACGCTTGGTATAAACAGGAATGAATAATAAGGGTCGTATCAGCCAAGGAAGAGCTCCTCTTCCAAAGTCTCTGTGGATGCCACTGCACACAGCTTGCACTAGAACAATGTGTATTTTCTCCTTTTTGTGTCTGTAGCTGAATCACCCTTTGTTTCTGCAGCTCATGAAGATCTCCCGTAAAAGTGCAACAGCAGGAGAGTTACCTACAAACATATAAACTGAAAGAAGAAAAATATTATATGTGGCTACTTGCAGATGTCTTAAAGAGTTACAAATTGTGATTGAAATATTCTTGGAAAAAAAGAGTAAGTCCAAAGGTTTAAAGTGCTTATTCAAGAAAGGGGATGAGTTTCTCCTGGCACTTCACTTCCCTAAGGTCTGCACTGGCCTATCCCAGGGAGGTGAGCATGGTACACACACCTCTGCTGAGCTGCTGGAGACAGGTCACTCCTCGTGGGAGTGACCAATGGAACAAGTTCCCATGTAGCATCTCCCTACCTTGTATCTGTCCATAGGATCTTCCTGCTGCAGCTGGCTCTCCCGCATTGTTTGGTACTCTCTCTCATATTTCTTCAGCTTTTTCGTTGGCACCTGCGGAACAGATTTGGGAAACATGCATTTAAAAATTAGAGGAACGCTGAAAAAGCTGACTGAAAGCTCTCCCTACAAACAGGAGACTGAGGAAGTGCTCGAAAGCTGCTGCTGAATAAAGTCTCTCCCCACTGTCCCCCCTTCCCTACTCATTAAGCCATGTCAAACACTTACCAATACAGATCACATCGACAGAAATCTTTCTGTGCCCACTGCTAATTATTCAAACATTTAAAGGGAAACAAAAGTGAAGCAGAGACATTTTAATAAGACTATCACGAATAAAAAAAGCACAAACAAGTGGGAGAACAGGAAAGAGGAAAACACACTTTGATACATATGATTCACCGAAACAATGCTTTAGCAAGACAGCTGTTAAAAGTGAGATGAGAACGGAGCGCTCATACAAAAGGACTGGACAATTCCCTGGGGGAGATCCAAGTAATGGTTTTTATTGCTGAGAGAGTATTAATGTCTAAATTACAGCCTGTGACCAATGCCCTCATGAAGTCGGGCACCAGAGCTTCCTAGGCACAGGTGGAGATGCTGCAGTGCAAGAGAACAGTGAGGTGGCTCACAGAAATCACAAACTAATTTGGTAAACAGCCACGCAGAAAGGGCAAAGCCCAGGCTGCTTATCCTGGGAACGCTTCCCCTTCAAACACTGAACAGAAGGAACCTGTGCTCTTTTAAACAAAGCGGGGGGATCCTCTGCTTTCCCTTCACCTGTTGGTTGGGTAGGCAGTGGAGACCTCTGACAGCGTTACTCAGGTCACCTGCTGGCAGCTGGAGAGATCCCTAACACCACGTACCATCGTGAGTACAAACACAGGCTTTCCCTGGATCTGTCCTGCAGAGATCCCTCTTGCCTGTATTGATCACACTGAGCTGCCTCCTGGTGTGAGGACATGCCGCTGTCACCTTGCCTTAGGGCAAAAAGCTACTGCCAGCGAGCAGAGATAGGAGTTCCTGTGTAGCTTTGGTGGTGTTTTCTCTTCTCTGGTTTTCAGACCATACCTCTTTGCTCTGCAGTACCCGAAGGGACCAAGCAAGTGCTCAGGGGTGCTGCAGAGAGAGGTGCAAGCAGCAAACATGAAACCCACGATCCGCAAAGCGTTAATAAAGGAGCAGCAATTCCCACAATTACTGACGGAATCTGAAATCAACCCTCTTAAAGCAAACAAGGAGAAGAGGGTAAAGATAAAAACATGACGTACATTGAGCAAACAAACAAGAAAATGTCACTCTGATGACACTTAACAGACCAAAACACCACGAAATGAAAATGACTCAGTCAGAGATGCTTTCATACATCCAAACTGAACAATCCTCCCAACACAAACCCAGCCAGCTTTGTCTCGGCTGCAGCCTGAAGCTGTTGAGGCTACTTAATAGATGTAAGAAATCATTTGACCATGGTGTTTTAAATGAAACAAACCCATCACACGTCCGAAGCCTGATCCATCGCATCCTTTCACCAGGATAACTGGGCTTTCATTTAGAGAACCAGACCAAGGCTCCCTGGCTGGGGTGTTACAAGGACACCCTCCAAACACAGTCCTCAGGTTCTGCTGTGGAGTTTGGTGCTCCAATATGCCACCACCAGGAAATAAAGATAAATATGAGGGAGATTTTGGGGTGCAGCATGGCAAAAAGGCACAAGACAGGTGTAAATAAGAGGATGACCTGTTCAACCAAAAGATTTTCCTGATTTCTTGATGCTTTTCATTGAAACCTTTAAAGTGCGTGTAAGAATTACGTTTCACTACACGGGGAGAGAGACAAGACTCCCATCCACACAGCCACGAGTGCTTCAGTAGGAAATCCCACCCCCTGAAGGAACAAGAGATGTAAGATAGATTTTGTGTGTGTGTAAATAGGGAGGTAAGAGTGGAAAGCGAAGGTAAAAATTGCACAGACACAACCCTTTACCCCCCGTGCTGATGTGAGCAGTGCTGCTTGCCTTAGCCTGGCACTGGGTGTTGGGGGCTTCCTCCACTCACAGCTATCAACCATTCCTTAGTGCCTGGTAATTCATTCCATCAACCCTTCTCATCTATGTGGTCTCCTCATTGCTTGTATTTCCATTCACAGCTGTGAGCAGGACCACGTGTGGGTCCTCTGGGGCCTCGCGAGGCATCGGCTCCCTCACCCATCACCACAGGAGCCATCCTTGCCCGTGGCCTGGGCTGAGGGACCACCCGTGTGCCTGGCACGCTCTCCAGCAAGCAAACAGCACAGCAACACCTTCTTAGGAATACTGGCAGTAAATAATACCTGAAACAGGCAACAGGCATGATGCTGATCATGCAATCATCAGGCGTGATGTAGAAAACAGCTTCCAGCTCTTGGAAAGATCATCGTGACTGATGTATGTTAGTATCTGTTTATGCTACAAACCTTGTCTTAACTGGGAAGTAGTACCTAAATAAAGTGAAAGTCTATCTTAAGGGGCTGGGAGGGAACTCCTACAAGAAACCAGTCCACACTAATCCACTTATCTCATAAAATAGAAACTGGAGCAGGTATGCCCAAGAACTTTGGCAGGGACTGCACTTCACTGTTACTGTCTGTTCAGCCACATTTCTCAAAGGGGTTTGATAATTTATTACAGCACTTTCTTCTTCTGAGTATACACTAATAAATGGAAAAAAAAATTTTAAAGCCCATTTCCATATTTTCCAATTTAATTCCCTGAAACACTTTGTGCATTCAACAAGGGACTTCTCAGTAAGCATTTTCATAAGTAAGTGCATAGTGCTAGCTATGCTTCAGTCTTCATGGACTGATCCTGAACAAAGTGCTCATAAATTCTCCGTAAAAGCTTCTGCAATATTGATTCCTTTTTTCTTTCTTTAGCACCATGGGGTATACTGGCTTGACCTGATGGTTATCAAATTTAGGAGACTCTTACAGTATATAAACATTCCTCATAATTGTTTATCTCAATATCTTATCTCATTGAGTTATTTTATTTTATTGCCTTCAAGTATAAAATCATGTTACAAGTAGCTGAATGTAGGGGAAAATCCATGCAGAGCATTGTAATAAAACAACCACACAGAAGAACTGAACAAGCAAAACCTCTTCCTGAAAAAACCCAATGGCACCAAATGCTTGAAGGACTCACTGCAGCGGGGTTACACATGGAAGGCGAGAAACAAAACCACTTTGGTTTTGGCTGCCCCCTGTTCAGACAGGCCTGGAAAGATTTGCTTCACTTCCTCAGGCAATCCTGGGCAAGGACAGTGCACTGAGCATCAGCAACTGCTCGGCTTCAGGAGACCCTTCCCTCATCCTGTGATTCCTTTAGCTGCTCACAGGCAGTGGAGCCAGACCTTGCTGGATTCATAAATCACACCTACGACTCCTTCCTCCCCAATGTTTTATTGCTCTAATGCAGCCTGAGCACTCAGAGGAGGCAGTTATTGCTGTGCTCATTTCATGGCCACGGAAATGGAAGCAGAGATGTGATTTCCTGAACATATTGCAGACAGCCAGAGGCTGATCCAGATAGTGAAATCCTATTACTTGCTTTCTGATTTCCAGCACCACCACAATGCCAAACTGAGCAGGGGATCTCTTTCCCAGCTTCCCACTTCCCTTGTCTATCTAGCAGTGCATAAACACTCCAAAAATACACTGTTCCACCACACTAACAATGTAGCCAGAATTCTCTAATCTCCGCACTCTTCACGTTTTGTCCTCTCTAGTTCTTGCCTCGATGTAAAAGAAGGAAAAAAAAAGAGAAAGGAAAAAGCCAATGAAGAAAGTATGCACTGCTTTCCTTCTTCATTTTTTGAAGCAGGTGACACAACTTTCTGTTTCACTGGCGATGGATTTGCTTGGTAATTTCAAGCTGAGGTGAGGGTCCTGCGCCCCTCCAAAGGCGAGGCTCCCCCGCTTGCTTTGAGCGAGCACTGACAGCGCCCACAGACACCGCGTGCAGCCCAGCCCCTCTTTGATCCATCCACCACACACCTCTCATGCTGTGATCCCCAGCATAAGCCCAGACTCTTCCCACTGCTGCAAAGCAGGACCATTTCCAAGCAGAGGAGATGCCCGGGAGCCTGGCTCAGGAATGCTGGGACCAGCTCAGCCCTGGCTCACAGCCAGAAGTACCAGGTGCAAGAGCCTCTCACAAAACCACAAGTGCCCCTCTCGAGGATGGGGGTTACACTTGTGTGTGCTTAATTTCCTTCACCTTATGATTTAAAACAACATCAGAAGAAATTCCGCAACGAGGCTTGGTTCTGTGAGTGTCACATGCAGCCTGTGAGCTTTAAACAGAACCTCAGCAGATTAGCATAAAAACATTTCCAATCACATGCATCATCTTAGTTCACACTCAAAGTTGTACCAGTTTCTTCCAGTTAATACTTTATGTTTTAAATACAACTACATCGAGTTCAAGGAAGGAAGCAGCTCTGTTTTAAGCTATACAGCTCTATTAAGTACTTTATTAAGCCAAATGAAGGCGTCAATGTAACAAAATCAGATGAAAAAGGTAACTCAGTGCTACTCATCTGTGCAGTCATTACCATGGACAGCTGTATCATCCTTCCCTTAAAATGTGGTTGGCCAAAAGCAGTGAATATCCTGCCATATCTGTCTAGGAATAAGACTCAGAAGTAGATAAGTTTTTCTCCTGGAGGAAGGCAGTAATGAAAAAGAAAGAACAAGCCCCACAGTACCACGCTGACACAACAGACTTGTCTCCTGGATTAGACTTTAAAGGGGGTGAATGGGATGTTGTACTCAGCTATCACACAGTATAATCTGAACAACTGTATCTCCAATGACATCTCAGCCACAAGCATGAAACCTGAAAGGGAAAATTGTAATTTCTCACAAAACTCTATTTGGGATGGGCATTTTGAACAGAAGAAAACCTGCAGCATCCATTTGTAAAAAATTAATGTAGCATTGACATCAGCAGCCCAAAGGAAATTCCAGGCTGGAACACAGCTTGAAGAATTCCCGTCTCTCCTTTTGACACCACGGAGGGAAGGGCTCACTGGCAACAGGCTGTTTCACCAAAGTGGGAAAGCCAGTGGAAGAGCCCTCCTCCAGTGTTTCCACTGTGCTACAGAATCCCATTCAGGCCCCACACATCCTGCATGGAACCCCACATGCAAAGCTCCTTGAGCACCCTCTGATCCCTGGTTCTGGGGCACAATAAAAGCCCCGTGCCAGATGCTATTTTACCATCTGAGCCGGAAGGAAGGAGCTGCTCCCTGAAATTCCTTGGAAAAGTACATGGTGTTGGAGAGATGTCCTGCTGAATGCATGCCTGAGCATCTGCTGCAGAACAGCATCTCTCCACCTCTTGTTTGGAAACAGAAAGGAGAGAAATGCTCTTTTTGCATCAGCAAAGCAGCTCCACCCCAGCACACCTGAGCAGCCCTTCCATGCAGGGGGAGATTTTTCTTCTTGCTGCAAGTCACCTCCTTGTGAGCTCTGTACGTTTAAGAATTCCTGAAGAAAGTCTTCAGGATAACAGAAAGCCAACCTGAAAGCCAGCTGAAGGCAAAGGAAACCAGCATTACTGTGAATTTTGTTTCATTTCTCTGCATTAGTCCATTATCAAAATGTCTCAATTGCAATTGGCACCTTCAAAGGAATTTAGAGAAACAAGAGGAAGGCAGGTTGCAAAATTTACAGAGCACCTGCACAATTTACTGTGATTCAAACCAGCAGCAGCAGAGTCAGTGACGCTGGATCACTTCCAACACCAGATCCTTCTGTCAGATTTTAATCACTAAGATGTGTTTCCATTCATGGAAACCCACTGAACCAGGTATAGCCCATTATTCTTCCACAGCCCCGCTGTTTAAAGATCGGCTCAGTTAGGCTCAGTTAGCAAAACATTTAACTAAGAGTAAGCTGAGACAGAGATGTTCAATAAGCCCCATTGTACAGCGATCCTGCAGCAACACAGGAAAAGAGAATGGAATTCGGATTCCCTGAACTGCAACTCTGTAGTTTTACACTGACCACAGTGCTTGTGTTTGAGAGGCTGCAGGGAAACCTGCATCTCAGAAAAAGCACCAAGGAAAGCATGCTCTGCCTGTGGCAGATGCTCTTCAGAATCCCAAACTGTCTTTCTGCATTCAAAATTTCATTTTCACTTTGACATATGGAAGGTTTATCATCCATCTCAATTCTCTTTGCTTTAGCAAAGAAGAGACACCCTGAGTGGCTGAAAAGCAGTGCTTGGAAACGGCTGATTATGTTCTGCACTTGCAGCTGATGTCTCACAGCTCCCCCAGACACAAGTGCTTCCTCCTGTACAGATAAGGGCTGCAGCAGGGAGACACACACTGGGAAAGAACAGCCAGATCCACTGGCAGCCAGCACATGCTTTGCACTTCAATGGCTCTGGTCAACGGGAATACTGTGGGGAAGGACACCAACACCAGAAACATTCTAGATGGAAAATATCTGCTTACAGGTCATTTTTGTTATCTGATCTAACTTAAAGAACGCCTGAACAATGAGACCTCTGCTACCGAGGACTACCTGGGCTACATGGAACTACTTACATACGGCACAGCCATGGTGAGGATGGGATAACTGGGAGAGTGACACTGCCCAGCCACCTCAGACAAGGCCCTGCTCTGGGTAACAATTCCTATGAGCAGCAGCTGTTTTTCCAGCAGAGCATTTATTATTCAGTTTGTACCTCATAAACAAAACAGCTCTGAGTGATTCTGCGCCTTACACACACACCCCTTTTGATATACAGCATTTGATGCTGAAAGTTTTATATCTTCTCCATGACTATGCGAAATCCAACTCTTGGCTCTCCCCACCAGAGGAATATAATTCATTCTGATTGAGATCTTACCCATGTCCTCAACAGTTTCAGAGCTTTGGTCACATTTCTCAGCACACCACAGCAAGAGAAGAGAAGGGCAAGCAGGAAAACACACACAGCCTTCCCCACCATCCCTATGACAACAAAATCAGACATGCAGGAGAAAGAACTAAGTGATTTTCTTGCATCACTTAGCAGGGAAACAGCCTCTCCCAGCTCCATGGAGTTAGGGTTCACTTCCAACCTTGTTTATCCTGCACCTAACACAGACCTGTAGCACAACTGCCAACAAAAGGCCAGCAACTTGTCAGTGCCGAGGTTCAAACTAGTGGTTTTACCAAGGCTTTACTGTAAAACCCATCTCATTCAACACATTTAGTCAGAGTGTGCACAGCTTTCAGCTAATAAACCCTTGGCTCAATACATTTTCTGAAACCTGCCATGAGACTAGTGAAACTTGATGTCTGCAAGACTAGATTCTGCTTCCTCTGAATGACTGAGCCACATCTTGTCTCCTGCCACACTCTGTGTCCAGAACAAGATGAAAAATAATCTACTTCCTGAGATGGAGGAGGGGTGCTAGATCACAACTCTGAACCATATGCCCAGGTAATCAAAGAACCTTGCAGTATTCTTTGAACACACATTCTATGTGTTAATATTATTTTAGATCAACTCTGAGTCACAGTATCAAGAAAAATTCTCATTTGCATCTTTAAAATCAGTATCAGGTTTCTCTGATGTGGGTGGAGGTCCTTGATGCTCAAACCTGTCATTACTTTTATCAATATTTCAAACCTACAAGCTATTAAGAGCAATTATTTTAGTGCATTGTTCCACTAAAAGAAAATAGACACCTTTTCTATATTAAAACTGAACCATTGTGGACCTGTTGGAGTGAGTCCAAGGCCACGGAGATGCTCTGTGGGCTGGAGCACCTCTCCTATGAACCACAACTCAGAGAGCTGGGGCTGTTCAGTCTGGGGAAGGGAAGGGTCTGGGGAGACATTAGAGCCCCTAAAGGGGCTCCAACAGAGCTAGAGAGGGGCTTTGGACAAGGGGAGGGAAGGCTTCACACTGACAGAGCACAGGGTTAGATCTGATATTAGGAAGAAGTCCTTCCCTGTGAGGGTGGGGAGGCCCTGGCACAGGGTGCCCAGAGAAGCTGTGGCTGCCCCTGGATCCCTGGCAGTGTCCAAGGCCAGGGTGGACAGGGCTTGGAGCAGCCTGGTCTAGTGAAAAGTGTCCCTGCCACGGCAGGAAGTGGAACCAGATGGGCTTTAATGTCCCTAAAAACCTGTGATTCTATAATTATATAATTACATTCAGAGCTCTGCAATGCACTTCGTTATATCCAATACTTTTATCTACATTTCAGCACCTAACACAGCTTTGTTCTCTGAAAGTCTTGCCTTTTTTCTGCTTATCCAGCTCCATAAACAAAATTACTAATACCCTAAAAAAAGCCACACATTAAATGATCAGCATTTTGAAAATACAAGTGGGACAGTGTCCAACTCCAAGATATCAGCAAGGCTCACCAAAGCATGGCACAGCCTTTTAGTGCAACAACTAATCCACGCCCTGCTCCATTATCTCCCTAATCTTTCATCTGCCAAGGAGGTTCCCTCTGTACCTTGAATGAGGCTTCAGGTTTTGCCTTATGTTGCACCTTTCAGCCTCTGTACAGGCTGAAATGCAGGATGCCTTGGCACGGAGCTGGCAGGGAGCTGGAGGAAGGGCAGGGCAGTTCAAAAGCCCTACTTGGCCACTGATGTGGTTTAAGCAGCTGCCTGAGAGTGTCCACGGGGATGGAACCGCACAGCTGCACGGCCCATCAGCCCCCAGAGACACAAAGGAGCTGCACCAATTCCCAAATATCTACATACAAGGCTGCTTTGTTCGGTGTTTTTTAAACTTTCTCCTGCTTTCCCTGCCCCAGCTATGGTTCCACCACCACCCCCAGCACTACTGGCCACCACTACCATTTGCCACTTCACCTGGGCACAGACCCACGCTCATCCATCCTGTTTAGCTGAGCCCTGTCAGGCTCATCAATTACCAATGGACTCCAGACCTGCTGCTTTATCACCCAGCAGAAAAAATCCCAACAGCACCTTGAGCACTGACAGAAGCAAGGAGTTTGTAAGGCGGGAGGGGCTGAAAGAGGAAGATGAAATGTGTCCCTGCTGCCAGCTTCAGCAGGAAAGCCAAGCTGCTGCCACCGAAGGGAGCCCTGCAAGAGAAACAGCTCCCACAGACAGAGAGGAGACACCTCCTTTGGGAAACAAAGCCAGGTACTACCACCAGCAACGCCTGGCTCCCTCGGGTACCAGCAGCAGCACAGAAGCAGCAAGCCATCCTTTTTTCCCCTGAGCCCTCTGTTCTAGTGCTGTCTATTCCTTGTTCCTCTGGCCACGGAAAGAACAAGACCCTTGGTTCTGAGGTAACTGCATTCCTGTTACCCCGCTCCAGTGCTGCCTGACTTGCTATGGAAGTTCAGCCTGAGTGTGGACAATCTGCGTGCTCATTCTTGCCCAGGCACTGAGGTCTCCGAGGTAAGGGACAAATAATGTACAATATCTTACTTATACCTGATATCCTAACTCGGGATTACTTTGGCAGCTCTGCCTTGAAGCAAAAGCACAACAGAGTATGCACACGGAGCACTGCCTTGGCACAGCTCCCACGCTGCTCTGAATCAAACCAGCTGGATTCTTCTGGAAGCCCACAGCCCCACAACATCAGCAATCAGCACAGCCAGCACTCCAGTCAACACAGGTGGCTGCGTTTTGGTGAGCCAGTGTTGACACAGGTAGAAGGAAGCAATAAAGAAAAAAAATGTACTACACTGTGCATGAAAGCACAAACCCAGCAAGATAAAACCCACTGAAATACATTTTCCAATCTCAGCACAAAGCATGCCAAATTCTTCTGAGAATTGGGATTAGAAAGAATGAAAATAGCTGTAGACATTGAAGACAGAATATCTGTAACTAACATTTACCTGCACCTTCTAGTAATTATGAAATTAATTGGAAATAAGGAGAGAAACTGCCTTTTCATCTCGTTTCAGCACTCCTTTCAAAGTCCATGAACATACTTGCCATATATAACCAATAATGTGCAGAAACTTACTTCAAATTTCTTCTCCCAAATGGGCTCGTAATGATGACAGAAACAAGCTGTTTCTCAAGTGCCCAGAAACACCTGTATTGATTTCCCTGGATTTTTTTAAAGAAGAAAATGAGGAAGCTTCACAATATTGATGTCCTTCTTTTCAATGCTGCAAAATTTTATTGCTATTTATAAAATGTGTACTTGAGACATTGCTTAAATAATTCTTTCTTGATCCAATGACAGTAAAAAGGCTGCAAGAAGAAATGCTTTCAGATATGGAGGGGAAATAAACAGAAAATAATACAGGTTATTAACTGGGAACAAATTAAACAGTAACTCAAACTAAATGAAGAAAAAAAAGTTAAAATCCTTCTTTGAATTCCATTGGGCTGGATGGTATTCTAGAGGATATAGAAAAGGATTTTTAAGTGTTGCTCAAATGCTTTAATAATTACAGCTCGAAAATAATTATGATTCAGACGAGTCACGGTGGTCCAGGAAACAGCTCAGCTCTAACCAGTCTGCAGGGCTTTTTGCAGGGCAGAAGTACCGACAGAACCAGCAGAAGGGATACCTGGTCCACTCTTGGGGTTTTTTTTGGAAAATACTTAAAGCAGTAGAGATTCCCTTAGACCAAAACCCCTGTATGGAAATAACATTTAAGCACCACAAATCAACACATCCGGATGACTTTGGCTGGTGAGCCAAAACCAAGAACCCACATAAATGTTCTACAGAGCTGATAAGGATCTGACTACAAAACTAGTTCCACGCCAACATCATTTTATAAACTGTAGGTCCCATTTCATTCCTTATCTACAGATCCTGCCGACGTTTGGAAAACAGGGGCCTCCCAAGGAAGGCGGGAACCTCCCCTGGAACGGGAAATATGACCGCCTTCCCTGCGAATTACTGTAAGTTTGAAATGACGGGGTTTTTCAGGCAAAGATACGGGAAAGGGCATAACAGCACTTTAGTAGGATATATATATATACACATAACACAGCAAACAGCAGCACCAAGGGCAGGAACAACAACCAAACAAAGGCACCCGCCCAGCGCGGCCCCTCTCCGCCTCAGGCCCTTCCCCTCCGCCGCATTCCGCTCTGGGCCGGGCAGGGGCTGCGATGGTTCCGCCGGGCCGGCAGGGGGCGCTGTGGCGCGGCCTCAGCCCTCACGCGGCAATGGCGGGCACGGCGGCGGGAGGGACGGAAAAGGGGCGTCCTTTGGAAACTCACCGTGGGCAGCCGGTCCCGGTGCCCCTCCGGATGGTGAAATGGGCTGTAGCAGGAACCTCGGAGCAACGGATGGAACAGCAGAGGCAGGCACACCCGTGGTGGCAAACAAAGTGTAGCAAAAACTGCGGAGCTGTGCCAGGAGCCTCGGGGTGTCCAGGCAGGGAGGAGGTGTCGGGTTAGAGTGCAGCAAAAAGCCCATAGCAGCAGCATGAACAGCGGGGATGAGCAGCAGTAGCCAGGCTCCCGCAAACAACAGGGAGATGCTCCCTCCGGAGACAGGAGGGGTTCAGGGTCGCCTTGCCAGTGAGGTCGGGTGTTGGAAAGGACCCAGTTCAACAGCTGCTCCTGTGAGCAGATGCTGACCCATGATAAGGAGATGGCAGTGGGTGACAAGAACACTCTGCAGTATCAGCGAATCCTCTGGGCANGTGGCAAACAAAGTGTAGCAAAAACTGCGGAGCTGTGCCAGGAGCCGCGGGGTGTCCAGGCAGGGAGGAGGTGTCGGGTTAGAGTGCAGCAAAAAGCCCATAGCAGCAGCATGAACAGCGGGGATGAGCAGCAGTAGCCAGGCTCCCGCAAACAACAGGGAGATGCTCCCTCCGGAGACAGGAGGGGTTCAGGGTCGCCTTGCCAGTGAGGTCGGGTGTTGGAAAGGTCCCAGTTCAACAGCTGCTCCTGTGAGCAGATGCTGACCCATGATAAGGAGATGGCAGTGGGTGACAAGAACACTCTGCAGTATCAGCGAATCCTCTGGGCAGCAATAGTCTGGCACCAGACTGGTCCACTGCCTGGGCAGTCGGACCCTGCCTTCCCATCAGTCTTCCACTCCACTCGGTTTAGCCTGTGGATATCCCTGGTCTCTGTGGGGGCTCTGGCCTGCATTCAGGGAGTGAGATACATTTCACCACATCTGTCCCACTCTGGCCCCGAAAGTGAGAGAGCTCGGAGCTGAGCCCAGCCCCTCACCCCACAGCCAAAATCTCGAGGTATCTCCGCATTTCCCAAGAGAAAGCTCCCCAGCTCAGAGATAGTAGCAAATTGCACCCTTCTTCCTCCTCCTCCCAGCCACATCTTTTGTCTCTCTTAAGTATTTTCCTTATCATCTCCTAGGCAACAAATGGGAGAAAATTCTCTGAGAGAAGGAAAAATCCTAACCTCTAACACTGTCTCATAAAAGTAACTTTACAGTTTTAAGAGTCTTCTCTAGCACTGGCTTCACTACCACATGAGGGATTTATTTTCTTAAAACCCAGAGCCGCCAAGGAGTATCCAACAACCATAAAGCATGAATTAAAAAGCTCAGGAAATGGGTCAAAAAGCCATTGTGAAAGGGAATCATCATTCAGTGACATCTTTCATTTTTGGTCAGTGACATTCTGGGTCTCTTCTGGGCCTCATCCAAGATCCAGCACTATCAAACACTACATCAGTGGCCTGGAAATGAAAGATCACACATGGAAAGAAAGAATGGTGCAGAAGAAGAACCAGAAACTGTACACATACATTTGAATTCCCAGAAATAGCTTCCTCAGCTGAAACACACCACTGTGCTGGTGCCAGAACACATGTCCACAGGACTTCAGCACAGAGCAGTAGTCCTCCAGCTGGGGTGCAATCCCATGAGGAGACAGGATCAGTCCCAAGAAAGCACCATTAGGACTCCTCCAAAAGTTTGGAAACTTTTCTGCTCTCTGGGAAGGACAGAGGATGGGGTAATGGGAGGCACATGCTGGGAAAGCAGCCTGCCATCAGCTGGGCAAGACGAAGCTCTTGCTCCACAGCCCTCTCCCTCTCGCTTCACTGTTTGGTGGCAAGCTGACCAAAATGATCCTGCAAAAATATTTCAATTTAATTATTTTTGAAAATGTTCATTGCATCAATCCCATTGGTAGCTCAGCCCCACAAGCAGCTGCATTGGCACTTAGGAAGCCAGAGAGCAATGTGGGACTGGGAATAAACACCGGTACAGAGAGAAGGGCAGGAAACAACAAACGACCCTACTGCCAGAAATGTAACTCTGTTGTCAGAGCCAGGCTAACGTGAGCCCTGGGATGCACAAGGATAGGGAAAAGGAAGCTGGCCAGGGAAGGTCAGCCCTGGATTGTCACTGACACCAATAATGGAATACTGCATCTAGTTCTGGGAGATGCAGATGGGGAGAAAACCTGAAGAGGATGTGGAGCACAGCCCCTGAACTGTTTGGGGAGAGTGGAAATGCCTCGCAGCGAGAGATGTAAGAGCTCAGGATCCTCAGCACAAGGGAGCTGCTCCAAAGCAAGAGCAGCAAGGCAGAATCTGGCAGCTCCGGTCCCACAGAGGACGGAGGGACAGAGATGAGACAGCTCCTCGAGACAGCCTGAAATCAGGATCCCTCCTTCTGTTGGGAAGGAAAGGGTTCAGATGAGGATTGTATCTATGAAAAGAGCCAGCTCCCATAACAGTGACCACCCAAACTTCCTTCCTCCTCTGGCAGCAGCTCCAACTACAGGATGCCAGGGGAAGATGGGCTTCAAAAGCTCAAGTGCTGCTAGGGACTCTGTTCTGCAAGACTCCATCCAAAAAGAACTAGAGATTCCAGGAAAAACTGAGATTGGAAGGGCTCCGGGGGGCACATGGACCAAGCCCCTGCTCAGGCAGGGGCAGTTTCCAAGTCAGAACATGCTGCATGCTGCTGCTGAAGGCCTCCAAGGATGGCAATGCTGGGGTCTCCCCGGCCAGGACTGCTTTCCCTCGTGCTGAGCCAGAACTGACTGCTGCAAACCGTGACCATCTGTCATAATGCCATGCCCTGTCTCTGCCTCCCTCAGAGTTTGGCTCCCTGCTTTCTAAGACCTCCTTCTAGGTGGCAGGAGACTGCAATTAGGTCCTTCCTGAGCTTTCTCCTCCTCAGGCTAAGAGGCCCCAATTCTCCCACCCTTCGCCTGGGCAGTCGGACCCTGCCTTCCCATCAGTCTTCCACTCCACTCGGTTTAGCCTGTGGCTATCCCTGGTCTCTGTGGGGGCTCTGGCCTGCATTCAGGGAGTGAGATACATTTCACCTGACACCTGTCTGTGCACAGCCACTCTCAGGCACTGCAGGGCAGAGGTTAGCCACCACAACTCCCAGCTTGCACTAATGCTGTCCAGACATTTAGTCCATTAGATGAGGGAGTTTATCTGACTCAGGATTTTGCATTTGCCTTTGCACTTGCTGAACCTCAGCAAGCTCTCCTCTCAGCCCAGCACTTACGCTCTGGTTTCGGCCCCCTGTGAAACAGGGTGCATCCTCTTCCAGTGTCTAGGCCTGGAGATGTTAAACACAGTCCCATTATCAACCCCCAAAAATGTTCAGCTCCCTGCTAGTTAAGACTTCAACCCATGGATGACTATGTACTGCACTTCTCCCAGGCCTCCCAAGTTTTTCACCTGCTTTGCAGTTCACCCACCCACTCTAAACCTCCTCAGTTCAGCTCCGATGAGAAGCTGAGAGCTTAAAAATCCTTATGGCAGGGCCTGCCAGTGTGTAACCACAAATTCCTTCTATGAAATGGCTGATAATTCCCCTGAATAGAGAGCTAAACACAGCAAGGCAGGCAGGAAAATAGAAATACAATGAAGCTTTCCAGAAGAACGTCCTTCAGCTCTGGATTAAGAGGATTATGCCGCTTAGAATAGCATTTTTATAACCCCTTGAGTCCAAGTTTTCTGCAGATAAACTGAGAATTGAAATTCCCTATAGTAAAGCTGCTCAATTCCTGCACAAACTACACAGCAGCCCACTTATATATGCTGTTCTCCATGTCTGTGCAAAGTAGTTTCAGAACAACTTGAAATTCTGAACGCGAGACCACACAGCAAAACAACTGCATTTCACGGTCACATTGCAATACGACTGATTTTATTATAATGTATGTTGGGGGATTGCTACACCACAGTGTAGCTTTGAAGCATATTTAACAAAACCTTATCTCAGATCATCCACATCCTGTTTAATTGTTTATGAGCATCAGGGCAACATTATAAAAACACTGCTATGTCTTCCAGTGAAAAATACAGCTAGAAGTGATGGAACGTGGACAACAGCAGGTAATTCTGACTGTGCCCAAGAAGTTCATTCCTGTGAGGCGCTGGCCGTGTCACAAGGTCACACAGGGCTGGCCTAAAGGGCAAGGAGCCCGCACTGCCATCACCTGGCCCGGTTTGGTTTTGCTGTTAACCCTCTGTCACCCCACGTCATGTCGTGGCTCTCTGTGCAAGAGAGACTCCGGTGCACCCCGGCCCATTGCACAACCCGAAGGAACTACAACGAGTCACCTGTAATGCCACAACCCTTCCAACAAGGCCATCCCAGCGACAGAATCAAAGTCCTTGCAGGACTTTTTTCAAAAACTATTCTCTGCAACCTGAGCAGCATAATAGAAAAGCCTTTCAAAAGAACTGAAACTGGATTTTGCAAACCCAACAGACAAACCCCAGATTGCAACATACCTGTGCTATTAATATGAACTCTTAGAATAAACAGAACATCCACAAATCCTTCCTGCAGAACGTCCCTTTGTGTACAGTACATGCCTTTGTGCAAGCTGGGGAAGTGACGGTGAGAGTCAACACAATTTGCCCCAACTTATCCCAACCGTCAGCTTGTCCCACAGTTAAACGTAGCAGCAGAGAACCAAAAGAAACTTTTCGAGTCATCAGGTCCTGTCCCTTCACAGTGCAGACTCCCATGCATTGTCTAGTCCTGTCATATCCTGAGGAGAGCTTCACTTTAAACCTCTGCAGGTTGTTCGTGCCATTATTTGCTCAGTTAATATCCTTCAAAAACCAGTTAAAAAGCAGTTAGGTATTTCCTATGTAAACCTAACAAAAACCATATTCCTTAATTTCTTTACTGGTACATAATGCACTGAAACACGGAACCCTAGAATGGTTTGGGTTGGAAGAACCTTAAAGACCATCTTGTTCCAACCCTCTGCTGCGGGCAGGGACACCTTCCACTAGACCAGGCTGCTCAAAGCCCCGTGGTAACACAGAAATATGTTAATACTCTTTGATTCCAGGGGGTAAAAAAACCCAAAAGAGTTGATCAGAACACGCCCTTACAGTAAAGTCAATTAGTCAGATCTTCTAAATAAGAGTAATAATGATAGTTTTCCTCCCACAGTTGTTCTCTGTTTACTAGGAGATAAGTAGGTACTTCATAGAGAAATGTTTTTCATCTTATTCTCAGAGCAGCAGCAATCATCTGGAGATGTAATGGGGTGCTTTCCACACCAGTTCCTCTCTCTCCTGGTCACTCACAGCTGATCCAGAGGAATCTGGAGATGCACAACACAGTTCCCATTACTTGTGCTCTGCAGCTGCCCAGACCTGCAGAGGCCATAGCTGAGTGCACCATGGCAGCACTTCCCAAAGGTTTCAATTACAAGGTAAGCCACCGTGAAAGGTCTTCTCACCACAGGGATTTTAATTTAGCAACTGCTCGCTCTAGAACACACCAGCAGTTCAGGGCACGAGGCTCCCAAGAAAACCCTCTGCTCATCACCCCTTGCTGAAAGAAACCCATCCTAAGACACTCTCCCAGAGCTGCCAGTGCCTGGCTCCGGTTAATCCTATTGCAACACCAGGTCCTGTCTGAAGGAGATACTCCTGTGGCCTTCCAGGCAAAGTAATACATGCTGCCACAGCAATCAGCTAAGGCAGAACAAGAGGAAAGGCTGTGGCTGGACACTGAATTAGGGATACCACGTGTTCAAAAATACCCAGCAAGGGAAAAGCGTGTGACTCCTGATATGCTGGTTAACCAGAGCTTGCTCGGAGCCCAGCCCCCAGCCAGGTCATATTAAAGCAGGGCTTTTGTCTATACACAATTTCCAGATTTATTGTCTAACTGTTGTAATGGACCCTGAAAATTCTGGCCTAAAGAAGGCCAGAGACAAGAAAAAGCATCATAATAAAAGGGACTGGGCAGGATTCTGGTTTACATCCAGAGATTCAATGATCCTACAAGAGATGCAGGAAATGAGTTCATGTACCCGAGATCTCCTGCGCATGGAGAGGCAGAAGAACCCGAGCAGGAAATAAGCAGAGAGGCTTTACACAAGATACAATAAAGCAAATTTTCCTTTTTTGAGAACACCTTCCTTTGTCCCAGCAGAGGAACTGACTGCATACAAACACACACCCAGCCCCAAATCTGCACACACGAGCACTTCTTTGAGCTGCTGAATAATTTGTTGATTTGTATTTAGCCTGAAATGTTAACTGCATCTGCTTGCACATTAAGCTTAACACCTATATATACATCTTTATTTTAAAACACTCCCTCTGACTGCTTCTAGGCAGCCTGGCTCCAACGTGAGTTCATCTGCAGGATCCAAGGCCAAAGATGAACTTTTGCACCACATTTCAGAGCCTGCAGCTCCCCCCAAGCACTGAGAGCTCCATGACGGAGGGAGATGACCACACTCTACATGTCACTTACAGAAAGAGATACGCTATTTATGAAGAAATAGCGTATTTCATTCAACTAATAGGTTTTTACAGGTATTTATGCTGATTTCAAAACATACAAAAGTGGAACATCACCATTCCCAATCTCTCAGATTTAGTTTTGAGGGTACCTGCACTCCAGAACCAGAATCTACTCTGACCTCTTGACTGACATTCTAAGAGTCTACAGCTGCATTGGTTCAGTCATTTGCTGGCTTAATTATTATTTCAATTATGTAAAAATATTATTTTAACTATGATCCTACGAGCAAGTTACCTTCCTCTAAACTTAGCTGCCCAGAAAGAGATTTTAATAATCTCTTCAGAAATAAGTTATTTTCATTTTGTTGATGCATGACAGCAAATTTCTGAAAAAGTCATAAAACAGACACTAAGCAATAAAAAGAGAAACTAAAGAACAAAAGAGGGCACTAAACAGTAAAGTTTTCAACAGAAGGACTCAACTCCAGGACAGAGCATAACCCTGAGCATTAGAGGCAAAGGAGGAACACCTACCACAGCCTTGGGTTTGCTGACTGCCACCAGGTTGGCCAGAAAATCTTCCTCGCGCAGCTGGCCAAACACATGGGCATCGTAGGCCACCACGATGGAGATCTCGTCCATCATCGTGCCGTCGGCACAGGGCGGCAGCCCACGGCCGAACCTCGCCTCAGTTCCGTGTCAGTTGTTCACACCCAGCTGAAGACGCTCATGGGGAAGGAGTGTCACGAGAGAGAGAACATGACCCAGCAAATCAGCTCCCGTGTGGGTTTTCCTCTCAAGGGCGCCTCTGCTATCACGGGAAGCACGCACGGCACACCTGCTCACACTCCCAACACCTGCCTCGCAAAAGGCATTTGCTCAAGTTTGGAGAAAGGCAGGGAACCTGTTTTAATTCCAGTGTTAGGCCAAAGATGAAACGGCAGGAGACAAAACAGATCAGTATTAAACAAGAAAAGATCTCTCAGAGCTTGACGGCAGCACTGAAATCACTGCTGTGCTTCTCCAGTTTGGTAGCAATTGTTCATTCTTTATATCCAGTTTTCTCCCATGAAAGCTGATATTCCTGTCAGCGGAGTCTCCCCTTCCAACGAATTCCTGCTTCTGGATTATTTGTAAGTTCACAGAGATCGGCGTAATGCTGAATTCTTTCAAGCACTCCTTGAAATTTTCTGCAAGTTTCTAAGTCTCTCCTTTAAAATCTTTTAAAATGCTCACTTTTGCTTCTCCGCAGATCTGAACTGCATTCTGTGCCTTGTAGATACTTTGATTTTAGCAGGAAGGTGACGGCAGCAAGTCACAACCCTCCAAAAAGTGTCCTTCAGCTTCCACATGTAACAGAGGGTAAAACGGCCATAGAAAATGCAACAAGGCTGGGAAGCTCTTGAATAAACTTGTACCTCCACAAGTGAAATGAAAACAATTTATGCAACTGAAATGTTCCACAGAAGAAAGTTTTTAACCTACATCTGGCACTGGTCTTGTTTTAGTTAAGAAGTAATATCTTATCTCTTGACTGTAAATCCTAAACAGAGGAGCAGCCTTCCAAATTGCTCCTGACTTTCCAATTCATTTATCCTAACTTCTTTTATCTATCTGACACAGGGCCAAAACAGCACAAGGGAAAAATATGGAAAAAATAATTAAGAATCCATACTCTGAAAACTACAAATGAAAATCTAGAAAACAATACAGGATCTGAAGAAACAAACAAAATATCCGGGAAGAAACTCCTTTCAGGACAATCAGGCAAGGTAAAACTCCATCCACTACATTTTTATCTTCTCTGGAAGCCTTTTCTTCCTGGTGAAAAACCATACCTGCTCAAGAAACAGAAATCACTCCAGCCATCTGTTTGTCTCCAAAAAGAGTCTGTGCTGGATGCAGCAAATCTGGTAGAAATGTCCAGTGCAGGTTGGTGCGGCATATGGCTACACTCTCGCTTTCCAGAATGAACAGTCAGACTCACCTTGCTTTTCTTTTTCCTCTCCTCCTGGAGTATCCTTATCAAAGATTGCAGCTATCTAAATAGCACCAGGTGCTATTTGCATTTGAATAGGAAACTTGAGCAACAGCTGTAGCGGGCAGGATTAAAACCCTAACCTCTCTTTCACTTAAATAGTGGGGGGAAATTACATGTTATTGCTAGGAAACAGAGAGTTCTAATAGGCTTATGGCAAACAGAAAATGCAGCACTTGAGGTTAAACTCTTGAGACTAAAGCAGATTCTGATCATGCTTAACCCTTGCAGGATGAAGAGAGATATTTTTCCCTCGAAACACACCTACAGTGCATTTTTTCCTTGCTTTTCTTCAAAGGCATTTTTTTTCCAATTAATTCCTGCAGTAGAAAGACTTCAGATTCCAGCCCAGCTGACGAGAAGGTGGCTCTCCGTGTCACCTATACAAAATTCCTACCTGCTATGCCAAACCCGGCTCAGGTTTCCTGAAGCCTTTAAATGCTGCTTCCTCCTCCCCTCCATTGCCTTGGGGGGGGGTTGGTATCTTCTTGTAGAGCAAGTTCAAAGCGTGGGGCTGCGAGTGGCCCCTCCCCGGCCTCTCCTCTCCGCGGTGTGCTGACAAAGGCGACTGCTGCCAGAGGTACAGTCCCTTCCCACATCCCCTCCCACCCTGCTGGCACCGGCTCCACGGGCTCCCAGCAGGGGTTGGCATTACCTTGGAACAGCCAGGTAGGCGCAGGGGAGGGAGCAGGTGGTGTAACAGCAAACGTTCCCATGTTAATGAAAGACCAATTTAATCCTGCAATAAGGGCAGGAGGTGGAGAATGCAAATTATCAGACATACTCCAGAGCTGCAGCTACTCGAACCCCTCCCCTGATTTAGCCAACAGGCATTCCCATGTATAAGGAATTATGGACCAGAACGAATACTACCTTTTTCTTTTCCTCTTAGACAGAGATTACAATAATTTAACAGAACTACATCTGCATATTATTGTATAATCAGTTCAGTAATTCTCATACCTATTCATAACAAAGGGCTTGTAATTTTGGCATGTTCTAACTAGCAATTGCAAGAACTATCGACCGATCTGTGACGCTGGCTAATGCATCTCTTTAAATAGGATGTTTGTCAGTTGTTTCAAGCTAATGAAGCTGAGCTGCCTGCAAATCCCCACGAACCTGCATTTTACATCCCTGTTAACAGCCCGTACCATACCCCGAATCAGCACACACAATTATAACTATCAAGCCAGGTAAACTAGATATTTTGAATTAAACTGACCAAAGCAAACATGTCCACCCAGGCACAATCATAGCCTGCTCACACCAGAGGAACTGGAAGGGAAAGGGCAAGCAGAGGTGCCCTTCACCACCTCCTCAGGCCACGCTACACATTCCTCCCAGCCCTTCCATACAGAGCCTTCCCCTCTGCTGGGGCTTTTGGGTGCTGAAGTGATGAATAATCTACCGAAAGACAATAAAACCCATGTAGCATGTTCGTATTTCCTTACAGCAAAGAGCACTTCCCTGTCTAACACCACATCTACCTTGCAGCAGCCTTCCTCCAGGAACAGGAACGCAGCCCCCTCCACGACAGAGCTCTGAAAGCATACCTCTACAGCAGGAATTTCTGGAGCAGCGGTGCAACCAAGCGGTCAGGAGACAGAGGAGAGCCAGCAGGAGGACAGGTGAGTGCAGAAAGCTGTAAACTTACTAAGCTAAGTAGCCCTAAATTGCAGTTGTTGGGATTTGTATGTTGGTGGTTAATAGAGGTGAATGGAAAATTCCTGAATTGAGCAAACGAGCTCTCCTAGCAAAGCAAAATCCTGCTCACTCCCAAGATAAATTCATTCTCACTCCACCCCCAGGAATGTCTTGCTGCTATCTGACAGGGATAGGATCTTCTGACAGACAGGGAAGTGAGGTATGTGCAGCTCCTTGGTAAGCGCTCCCTTCCTGCCACCAGCTCCACGAACACAAAGGCCTTTTCTGTGATTTGCCTCTCATGCATTAATGAATCCGGGAAGATCACAGCCGTCTTCAGAGAAGGAAACATAAAACTCCTTTCAGAGCACTTGGAATGGCATTTGGCAGTCTTCAAGGTAAGTTTACTTGTCTTTTTCCCCCAGTGGGAATGAATAACGATAGTATCAGCTCTTCTTGCAATTCTGTACCCACAGCAAGGGCTTTTTCAGACACAACCAGCGAGCGAAAAGCACCTGGTTACAAGTCAAACGCTGTGGATCGCACACACAGTTCTGTTCTCCCCTCACTCACAAAGGGCTCGCCAACCATCGGCAAGCAGCAGAAACTGGAGCTCTGTTCCCGTTTTAGGACGTGTTTCTGGATTCCACGTGAGACTGGAATGTCAAGTCACCGTGGCTCTCAGGAATGACCCGCACCATTCCAGAAATGCAGTTGGCAGGCTCTGACTGATCAGCGATTGCTTCTCCAAGATTTATTTTTATTATTTAAAATGTCAAATTAGCATGGCCTGTATTTTTTTTTCCAAAAGAAGTGGGTGCATGCACCTGTGTTTCTCCTAAAATAATCCTCCAAATGTGTGGAAAAATCTGGGCTTAATGTGCTTTAGCACATACAGTTACAGGGGTAAATCTTCCCAATTAGCTTGCTCCTGGCTTGAAAGCAGGCACAATTGTCAATTCATTTTTGCAGATTAAAGCCAGCAAAGCCATCCCACTGGAGAGAGGGAATGTGCTCTCCCAGTGGTGGGAGAGGTCAGCATGGCTGGAATTGCTGAGGCATTCCTGACACACCGGTGGTGCACTTCCCCTCAATGGAACTGCGTAGCCCACCATAGGGAAGAGCTGAGGACTTAAGAGTCTTCATTTTATGGTGCCAAATACCCAAATCCCCCTCTCCCAGACTCCCCAAATCCCCTGCATGCCACACAAAAAGCTACTCATGCTTCCATGCGACAACTGCTGCATGAGGATTTTCTTCCACAGCGTTCCTATAAGCAATCTTTAAAGGAAAAAGGTAAAACTCTCCATCAGCCTCACCCTAAAGCTCCGAAGGGGGAAGAGCAGCCCAGCTGATCAGTCCCCAGCCTCCTGAAGCTCACTCCCTGCATATCTGTAAGCACATTCTCAGCTAATTCTGTTCTGTGTCTTTGCTCTGTTCCTCGCTGAGGTGGTTACCAGCACTTGACATTTTAAGGGTTTGGGTCAAGTTTGCTCTTCATTTCAGGTTTTACATAACTTAGAACTACAGCTAAACACGGCATGCCCAAAATAAACCTGCCCGTTTCGATTTCTAGAACCACACAAACATGAACAAGATTAAATGGCAGCAGAGCTGGGACACCAGCCTACAGGTACATTCTCATTATTCAGCTCAGTCCATTCCAGATTATTTTAAAGCTTCTTCAATGAAGTAATGAAACTCTTTTGATTTTTTAATTTATTAAATTCACATTTTTACTTTGTTTCCATGCATCTTCCCTGTCGTGCCACTATCACTTTCTAGGGGCAATAGAAGCTATTTCCTCTCTCCAGCTAGGCTTCCTTCAGATGTGAATCGTCTGCCAGAAGTATTTTGCTTCATGAACTTCCTTCTTGCCTGCTGAGAATCTGGGTTAGAGCTGCGTTGACTTTTTGCTTGTTCATGTTTTCCCAGTGGCAAAGGCAGCACAGGACTCCAACTGAACTATCAGTGCATTTTATTGCTTGGCTCCACAAAGAGCTGTGGTGTGACAGGTGACAGAGGAACAAGGAAAGAACCAGACATCCCTGAGCCAGTATTGATACCAAGTAAAGGAATATTCAGTCTTAGTGTGAGTTTTTGACAATTCCAGACTTTGGCTGTTGAAAAAACAGATTTTACAGAATATTTAGGGCATACTTTGTATTTACCTAATATAACCAATTGAGCTGAGCATATTTCCTCTTTCCCCATCCTTTTTTGGCAAAACAGGGTAATTTTTTTTTCCTGTTTGGAAAAGCAAGGAGTGGTACCAGTGAGCTCCCCAACAGGCAAACACTCCTTCAGCCTAATGCACTCTGAGTGGGCCAGGCTAGTTTGGACCAGAGAGAACACTACAGAAACCATGCAGAAGGAATGGGCAGAAATTCCTGATCCGCCTTGCAGCATGTTTCCTGAAACACAGCAGGCTTCTGCCACCTGGCACCCCTTCTCTTTGGACACCCTTTTTTATCCCCTTCCAGTTCCATGACAGCAGACACCACAGCAGACACCACAATGAGAAAAACTCCACAACTCGGGGAAGTGGTGACAGCTGCAGAGCAGGGCCAGGTACCAGGGACCTTCCCACACCTGCCCCACAGCCATGGCCAGTGTCTCCCCGAACCCTCTAAGCCAAATCAAGACCAACAGGTCCCTCAGTGGGCAAACGTTAACAACCTGTTTGCCATTACAAGTGTCTCTGGTAAATATTCCCTTGGGCTACTAATCCAAGAACTGAATAATGCTTGTATGGCATTTAGACCACACAAATGTCATTTAGAGCTAAATTCCAGAATAAACTCAACACTACCTGTGAAATGTATTTTAAACTTGTTGCATCTATCACTTCACTTGGTATTGAAAAGAAAAAAAAATGGGTCAAGCATATTATCCAAGGAAATTAGCATAGGAGTTGTAAAGGGATGCTTGGCACTTCCAGTGATTTACATGGATTTCTGGCCTGGTTTCAGTACAGGTTGATTTAGGCATTTCACCCAAAAAGCTCGCTGTCTTTTCACTTACAGCCCATGATCAGCAAATAAAATACACTAATTAACATTAATCAGCACCTTAAATAGCTATGGAGAGACTCACACAGGACCCAGGATTCCGGCCTTCTCCTTCTAAACCCGCACCTGATTTTCTTTCTCCAAGTACATACATCTCTCCATATTTTTCATTCCCTCCCCAAAGAGGGGTTAACGGTCCTTATCTACATCCCTAAGGAAGACTAATAAAGGTAAAATTTATGGAAAATGCAAAACTGTAAGGAGTGCTATTATTGATGCTGTCTGTCAAGTTTGCTCCAGTGCTGAAGCAGCCATGCTGCACAGGGAGAGAGCAGTGACATGTTTACCTAGATGACCTAAAGTGCCCTTTTTCATGTCAGATTTTAGTATCTTTACTGACTATCACTTTGCACCTGACCTTCAGCTTGGGACAAGACAAAAAGAAAGGGAAAGAATGAAAGCCTGGAGAGCCAGATGCCCTGAGAAATTACTGTAATTAAGTAACAGGAAGAAAAAGGCAGGACCACAGCACATCTTCTGCTCATCAAACGCACAGGAGGTGGCCATGCACAAACTCACCACACCACCCTTGGCCGTGCTGGAACCCCACTGACACCCTGACAGGAGCCTCATGGGAAAGGTGAGACATTTCCACATGGAAACAGCACAACAGTAGTGGCCTATTCCCAAGCCAAAAAATAAATCTGCTGTATGATTGCTTGAAAGATGAGATAACGAGTAATTAGGACTGAAGTGATGTGGGCGAGCAGGAAATGGCACACGGTGTCAGCCAAACTGGGCTAAACCAGACAGACCAGTCCGGGCACCTTCCCTGAGGTTTAGCACTCAGTGTGACTGTGAGACACAGTCTAGACTGAGGCATGCCCAGAGACTCTGAAATGAGATCATTTCGTGCATTTTGCACTAAAAGTACAAACTCCTGACACTTTCCAGGAGAGCAGTGTGTCCCTCAATGCTGGAGTTAAAACCAAGGCATTAACTTGGAGGGCTGAATGCAGCCCAAAAAGTCCAGCGAACAGCACGTGCTGGCAGATGTTGATAGCAAAGCTAACAAACAGCCAGCTGATACACAGAAGGCTTTGGACCTGAGACCCTTTTCCTAGGAAAGGCAGAAAGCAGCTAAGTCTCTGTTCTCCTCTGGACAAATTCCCTGGGAATTTGCACAGGTCAGCTCCAGGGGAGAAAAGAAGATCAGAACCATGCAAGCTCATCAGCTGTATAAGACTACCAGTAGTATCCACTAATCTGATCTCCACATAATCCTCTGCCCCTAAATCCCTATTCATCATCATCCAGTACAGTGAAAGGGAAGTTAAGTTCTGTTCTCACAGATGAGAACATCTCACATCTCTCAAAGATGATTTGGGAGACAAACGATTCCAGTACTTAACTGTGCTGATCTAGTTTCCCACTGGGAAAATCTGCATCTACATTTAATGCTTCAGTATACCACAAAGAGAAAAGCTTCTGTATTTACATGTGATTTAAAGATTACCCTGTCTTGATTTGACTGTTAATAAGCTTATTTTAAGAGCTCAAATGGTACGTATGGAGGGGCAGAAAAGCCAAGTGCTGCCACCAGTTATCAAAGAGCTCTACATGATAATCAGGTATTTCTTCAGAAACCAGAGACCAGAGCCATTTCCATATATTCTGCCCTCCCCATTTCTCTTATTCCAAGCTTGTCTTTTATTTAAAGTCTTGACTATAGCTCTTGTATGACTTACTACTACGATACCTACGCAACTGAAAGAAATGAGAGACTTGCTGAAAAAATAACATAAGGAAGTGGCCCAGCTCAGCACAGATGTCCACAGGGCAAGAGAACATTTCCTCCTCGTATCCATGTTCTCGGGCTGGGCACAAACTGCTGCTCAAGCTGAGGTCAAGGGCAAGGGCTGAGCTCCCTTGGAAGCTCCCTCATTCCCAGTGCTCCTGTTGACTCCTCTCAGTATCCAGCTAAAGGCCTATATTTAGAGACAAAATTGAGCCATAACTTCTAATCTGTACTTAATTTTTTAATATGTCCTTCCTGTAGGGGAAGTGTTTGTGCAAAATTCCTTCTGCAAGAAGTGCAAGGGAAGTGCCTGTAATAGGAGAGAGCTAGTTTTCGCTTGATCTGAAGGAAGAAAACCCCATCAAACAAAGAAAAACAAAGGATGCAATAAAATTTAGAACAATTTGCAAAACAAGATTTTCAGAAGAGGTTTCTATCACCATAAAATTCTTTAAAGTATTTCCAAAGTACATATTTTATATGATCACCATTATTATTTTTACTGTTTGGAAAGTCAGTGAAGCAAAATAAACCAACTCACAAGAAAGTAAGAACATGAGAAAGAAAAACTATCACAGAATCACAGAATCACCAGGCTGGAAGAGACCTCCAAGATCACAGAGTTCAACCCATGCCCTAACACCCCAACTAAACCATGGCACTGAGTGCCACATCCAATCTCTTTTTAAACACATCCAGGGATGGTGACTCCACCACCTCCCCGGGCAGACGAGTCCAGAGCTTTATCAGTCTTTCAGTAAAAAACTTTTTCCTAACATCCAACCTAAATTTCACTTGGCACAGCTTGAGACTGTGTCNCCACGTCCTTCTGAACTGGGGGCCAGAACTGGACACAGCACTCGAGGTGTGGCCTCACCAGTGCTGAGCACAGGGCAAGAATGGCTTCCCTGGTCCTGCTGGCCACGCTATTTCTATGTTGCTGTCTACAGTGAATATCATATTTAATATAAGCCCAGGTTCCTACATAATGGTTCGAAAGGCTGTAGATGTCTTCCTCTCATTTATGACAGAATAACTCTGTTTGCAATTACTCTTTATCACAGAATCACAGAATGGTTTGGAAAGGACATTTAAAGGTCATCTTGCCCAACCTTGTTGTAATGAGCAGGGACATCTTTAAAAATAATTACTCTTTGAAAGCAGTGAAGGATTTGATCACCTTTCTCAGACACAGAATCATAGATGAAAAATACATGGAAAATATATGGTTGTTTCTTGGAATGCCACACAGTATCTTTCTTCTATAAGTATTTCTCACTGCAGAACTTTAACTGAGAGAAATACACACGGACTTAGCAACACTCTTGGGACTGGAAGAGTTGCCTGGGGACTGGCAACTGATGTATCAGGACATTACCTGGACACCCCCAGGTTAAAGGAGAGTGAAACAAATGAGTCACACTGGTGACACTCCTACAGCACATCCCTGACACTGCTCGGTACTGACACGAGGGCGAAGGGATCTCACGGGGAAAAACAAAACCAAAAGGGTAATTTCCTTGATGCTTGTTAGAACTATGAAATTGAGAAAGACCAGAAACAGGTCTGAGTCATTTTTCTTATCTCTCCTAATTAAATGTAACAGCAGCAAGAGAAAAAGCCCACTGTGAGCTGGAGATGGAGCGCCCTAACTCGGTCTCCTGGTGCCTTTGGCCACCCCTTATCAGCAGTGCATTGCAAAACATCCAGGATATTTTGTTGGGCAATACTATGATTTTATTCTCACTTTTTTTCTTTCATTTTTTCAATTAAGAATGCACGGCTGGTGCTCTGTTTATCAGTGTTGTTTGCATTCCTGTGCTCTTCTTCAATCTTTCAGAGTTACAGGACTTCAGGGTGTGGAGAGCTGGCTGGGATCACTAGCACCAAAGAGAGAACAAGAGTTGGCCACACAGATCAGTGATCAGCGCAGGCACGGGGCAGCCGTGCCTCCTGCAATGCCTGAGCCAGCTCAGGTTCACTTTGCCCTCTCTCAGCACTGCAGACCACCCCACATTTTGCCAGGGCTCTGAAAGTTCAAGAGTGACAGCTGAGTAGGTCAGGTGGGAAGAGCTAGAATGAGAAATGCAGACATCCTCACCCATCTCAGCCACTTGTCTGCTTCTGGGTGTCATTCAAGATGTTAAACATCATCTCCTGCTCCCTGAATGCCTGACATCTCCCCATAGGAAAGGTCCTTTTCTTCCTATCTTCAACTAAGGAAATGAAGATCTGTCGACTCATCTTTTCAAATGTACCTGAAAAGCCCTCTCAGGGCAGTGAAGTTATTCCTGGGCATTCAGGCTGGTACCAAGCCTCCTGTGCTTTGTTCACACCTCAGCTGAGAGAACACATGAGGTGACTTCCCCACCTGCCAGAGCACCTGAGCGCTGGGTGAACAATGGCACCAAAACCTACACATGACACAAACAGCACAGCTGGGCTCATGAAATCTCACCCCTATTAAAAAAGTACATGGAGCTGCTGGGCAGCAAGGGTTTCATAATCAGCACTCCCCTGGGTGTAAAGAAGTGGACACCCCAGTGACAGACATGTCATAAATCACAAGACCAAGAGACTGTTTTGAAAAATGAGGATACATCATGAGCATGCCAAGCCACTCAGATATAATTTCGCTTTCCATATGGGTAATTGAATGCTTAAAGTAAATAAGAAGAAAATTCAATCTGGACTTAAGACATCATCTTCCTCATCTCACTTTGATGTAAAAAAAATTACATCTGGCATTGTGCACGAGCCCTGTTCTGCAGGACTGTATGTACAAACACAAATGTTCATGTCCTCTCTGTTCTTCTCCAGAGAGTCCGGTAATGGCTGGATCATCAATGAAGAAAAATGATTTTTTTAGCAAAAAGAATTCCACACTGAAAACTACAGCAGTTAGACAAAGCAGCTGTCAGTGCAGCCAAAGGCTGTAAGGAGAGGCCCAAAAGGCAACATCCATGGAAGAAGTATAGTCCAGAGACTCAGCTCATGAATGTTGCCTCTGCTTCCTGAAACAAAAAAGAAATAGGGGGGGAAAAGAAGAGTTTGGTCCCTGTTTGTTCCAAATAAATCTCTCCAGGATTCACTCCCCTCTTTCTCAAGCTAGAGTGTTGTGCAGGAGGTGCAAAATACTGGAGCTTCTGAGAGGCTCTGAACTGTCTCTGAAGTTTTTACTGAGGAGTGTGGCAGTTCTTTCACCAAAGAATGACAAACAGGACAAACACAGGCAGGCTGTGGTACAGCATTCCTGCTCAGTGCTTTCCTGCTTGGGGGAAGCGACTCATAGCAGTGCTCCTCATTTTTTGCTTGGCAAGGAGGTTCTCTGGGCAATGCAGGATGTAAGAGAGCACAGCACACACTTGCAGCTTCTCTGGTTTTGGGGGCACATCTAGAACAAATGGCACAGTAACATCTTCATTACCCCTCTGCTGTCCACGTGTAGCCACTGCAAATGCTCTGCCAGTTTATCTGTGCACACTCCATCAGCAACCTGCTCCTGCCGTGGATATGATTTCAGCCAAAGCTGTGCCCTGGCTGCGATCCCAAAGGCCCCCTACAAAAATGCAGCTGGTCCTGCAGAACTGCCTGCACAGCAGGGCTCTTCCCAGCACTGCTGGGCAGGGAAGGATAACCATCTTCTCACTCTCAGTTGAGCTAGTCAGGCTACAAGAAGCCTGGAATGTGGACACTGCTGAAATTAAAGCAGCCAGAAATAAAGTAAGCAGAAAAATGGCTTAAAGCCATCTTTGTTCTGACCCTTTTTATTTCCATCAGGGGCTGTTGGGACCAAACACAGGGTAAGCATTCCATGGCCAGCGTTGGAAGGGAAATGTACTTCCATTACACTCCTGGATGCCACTCCAGCTCGACAAAGATCCTGACAAGTTTGCTCAGCTGATGAACAGGAACACCAGGGAAAAACAGGGCAGAGGATGGTGCTGGAGGGAAGACAAGCAGCTGTGCAAGTCAAGGCACCCTGCTGCAACCTGGAGGCTTGTGGCTCTGCTCCTGCGGTAGGGAAGAAATCTGTTTAGCTGTGTAAATAAGATGCACAAATAAATAAATAAACAAGAATAGGAGTGGGCTGAAGAAAAGCACCCAGACCCTGGCCTCTTCAGTACCTTGCAGGTCGCTTAGCAACAGGCTGGCTGCTGCAGGCTAAGAGAGCATGAAATCAGCATCTTTTCAGCAAAAGACAAATCGAATGGAAATGTGGGGAGGTGGCCTTTTCCTGGCAGCAGCGAGGAAAGAAGTAACTGGTGAATCTGATCCAGTGGGCATCTTTCTGGAGGGGTTCCTGAGTGCAGGGATTGTTAATTAATGTGGCTGAGATGCTTTGTCCTGCCAGCAAACTGATAAATTCCAGAGCATGCCTGGAAAACCAATAATTCAATCTTGATTAAAATGATGTCTGTTACAGTCACCTCCTGGGTTAATTACTTATTAACGATCCTAAATAGCTCAAACCCAATTCTGTGGGACTCCCCTGGCTATGATAGTGCCAGCTGACCATAGAGCACGTTTGCAGTTACCCAACATATTTCCCCAGCACTGCAGGCTCAGGTTTTATCTCCATGCCATCTCTGCACTCACTCAAGGAAGGTGCACCCTGTGAATCTTTAAGTAACTGAGTCTCAGCAATACAAGTGCACATTCTGGCCAGTCCTCTCAAGCCGAGTGCTTCTCCAGCCTTCTGGAACAACCTTGTGCGGACACAGAGGATCATTACACAGACAGCAGCTCTTAGAGAGAACTGAGCTACGAGAGCAGCAAGAACAACACGTGGACATTTTGTGGAGGACTTAAATGAGAGTTCTGAATGAAAGATTTTTCTGGGTCACCTAATCTGGGGCTGGAGTGTACCAGTTAATTGTTTCCCACTGCTAAAGGCAGCTGGATCCTGGCAGCAAGGCACAGCCAGGGACCTGTGTGCCACAGGATTCCATTTAAAGGTGGTGAGGGACAGTTGGGTGAGCAGAGGGGTGAAGTGGCTCGTCCAGGAATCCAGCCGGAGGAGCAAAGGGAAAACACAGTGGCCTTGCCCCCTGCTTTATACACACACAGAGCAGTGATAACTCATTTTACTCCTTATTTACAGATAACTTGTATTTGTGTGGCACTTCAGCAACAGGGAAAACCATCTGGGGGCTGCGAGTGAACCAAATTTACTTGGAGCAGGGAAATTTCTCACCTGCATTTTATCCTCCTTAGCGCCCCATCACAGCACTTCATCCTTCCTGTGACTGGGGTGGAGGGTTTAGAAGCCATCCCCAGTCCCATAGGAAGGAAATTACACAGTATAGAGCAGGATGGCTGCTTTCAATCCTTGCAACTTTAGAAATGATTTCTGTGTCCTTAGGAGCTGCACACAGAGATGCATTTGGCAATGTTTTGTTTCCCTCTTTGTCTGGGGTTGAAAGGAAGGCGACTGCGGCTCAGTGAGTGAACACTTAGATGAGATACCCTCCATTTCCTTAATGAGCCTATTAAGTGACTCATCAAAGGTGTAACGAGCAGCCTCAGAGGAGAGACACACAGAGATAACTGACTGCACTGAGATATTGCTTGAGCACATGAAACAACCTATATGCTACAAGAGTTAACTGGGAATACTGTGATTCCAGTGCTAGAGAAGCACATGGATGGAAAATACCTTGGCACTTCCCCTTTTTGCAGGCTGGAGTTGTCTGTGCCTGAGCTCACAGCTCCAGCTTTTCCTCCTCCGAAGGAGGGATGACAAAATCCTGCTGTGGCACATCCGTCTCCGGGGTGTCTGCAGAGCCAAGCATCTGGTGGAACTGTTACTGCTCCCTGAGCCTGAGCAAAGTCCGTGACTGAAGGAAGAGAGTCCTGGTTTAGGTCACGAGACCCAAAGACCAAATCAAAATTCAAACGGAATTTTATTCTCTGCATTCCTAAGTGAGTCCTTGAAGGTGTGCATGCCAGGACTTAATCTCTCCCAGGAGATTAAAAAATCCTGCTATATTAACACAAATATGCCAGGCAGCCAGCTCACATCACTCTCCACCACACCAGATTTTATTTACAAGATTAACTGTGATCCACTGTTGCACATCTTCCAGAATCTCGTGTCCTCAGTGTGTTTTAAGAGTGGAGCAAGGGAAGCAGGAAGAGCAAATAGCATCAATAATGCTTAGGAGTCTGAAAGAGAAGATGTACGAAAACACATGCCTATGTCTCCTGAAATGTCACTTTATGTCAACTGCCATGGTTTCCAGACTGTCAGAACTGAATTATAGTGTAATTACATCCTATTTGGACAAGGTCACAAAAGTAAAAGCTCAGTACTTCCCTCCACTGCAGGTGCTCTATGTTCTTACACTCTTGGAGCAGACAAGCCTCCTCTTCCCATGGCAACAAATTTGCCTTCAGCATAAAATGCTGGTTTAAGTCCATTAAGGCAAGGCAAGGGACATTAAAAAATTAAGAGCCATGATCTGATCTTTCTGAGAAGACAACCAGAGCACAGATGTCTTTATTCTCTTCCTAATCCTTACAATTCACTTTATATCCTGAAGGGAACAAAAAGGAAACAAACACAAACCCCAGACCCACATAACCTTACAACAGGTGCTTGTTTTACTTGAGCCCTCAGCAGTGAGTACAGATGTGTGGAACCCTTTACATCAGGGATTTGAACCTTTCTGGTTTTTCCACCTTTCCAGCAGTTTTTCCTCAAATTCCTGTGACAGTATATAATCTTGTATAATATTCCTGCATGATGGATCAAAGGTTGAAAATCCACAAGTCATATAGGTAAACAGTTCTGCTGTTTAAACAGGGACCCTGCAAACATTGTGTGGCAAAGTCCTTCTGCCAGGCAGGATCATTACTGACATTCTGTGGACGTCACAACAAGAAAGATTAAAGGAAAACACAAAGGGACTCTTGGCTGTTCCCAGCAGAGCCTGGGTTCCCAATAAGCCCCTGTGTGAGCTCCCAGCCCAGTGCTGCATCTATAAATGTGCTGCTCCTTTCCATTAGAGACTCAGGCACCAGAGGAGACGCTGCCTGATGGAGAGAGATGGATGAGAGCAGGGGAACACGAGATGGGCTCTGGCACAGCCCTCAACCAGCCGTGCTCCCAATTCCCCATAGCAATTAGTGCTGAACCCGGGATGAGCACTTAACACTTCAGGCTGGGAGTTCCTCTGCTGTCAGAGAGCAGGGGTGGAGGTTCTCCAGGGTCACCAAGCCCAGGCAGCGCCTTCTTCCCCTTTACACCCCCGGCCCTGACCAGAAGTGTTTTCATCAAGTCTTGAAGCACTTGGATTTGTTGTGTTGGCTGGAGAAGATGGCTCTGGTGCATACTGAGACAAAAGAAAAAAGCACATGGTTAAAACAGATCCCCCTGGGCTAGAGAGCCATTGCCTCTGCAGAACCCCTCATCAGAACTCTGGGAAACACAAACTGTGCCAAGGAAGATGCTCCTTTCCTACTGCATGTCCTTCCTCCTGCAAAAGGAACATGCCCTGCTTCACACTGTGCTTAGGAGAGGGAAAAACTAACTAAGTTCTCCTGAAGGAAGTTCATTATAACACAATGAACATTTCACTTGGCATTCCAAGAAAAACAAGGGCCAAATTTGCCTCAGAGCTTCCTGCTGCTACTGAAAGCAACAGAATTAGCGTCCATACAAGCTCACATGAGCATGATGGTCTGGACAAGCAGCTGGAGTGAGGAAAACTGTGTGCTGTGATCTGTATTCTCTGGCACCAAAATACAGCTCCTTTCAGCGAGGGAACTCCCTTTCACTGCTGCCTCATGAGGAAAGACATCACACTTACTGTTTTCAGGACTACTTAACCTTTGAAAGTAATGCAGCGGAGACAAGGTGATGGAATTTTTTTCCCCATTTCTGACAGGTCTAGTAGATTGCAAAATCATCAGAAGGAACAGCCTGACAATGAAGTTTTTGTGTGTCACTGACAGTGGGAAAAGGAATGAGCCCGAGGTAGAGCTCAGCCAGTGAAAGCATTATTCAATCCACCTGCTGGCAACAGGTGCCTTGGGGCGTGCAGGAGTGAGTGGAATATGGCACCCTCATTAGGCAGCGAGGAACCAAAGCCCTGACCCCTTTTCCAGTCCTTTTCACTGCTCTTGATGAGCCAAAAGAGAATCGATATTCCCTGCTGCGTAAAGAGGGAGCGGCCCGGGTGGCACCATCAGGTGGCTTACTCACACTGCCATGAAATTGCTCCTCGCAAGGACAAGGTCACTGATCTTGTGCTCTAAGCTACGGGTGAACCAAAGGATTGCTGAGATTAAAAAGGAGCTGCTCACACAACCACTTGACTCTGTGAAGGACTTCAGCTACAGTTTAACTCTTTTTTCCCCAGAGGTCGAGGCATTAAGCTCTGAGCGTCCTCAAGTTATGTCAGCCCCAGTGTGTGTCTGTGTCTCTGTGTGATGTGTGTGTTAGCAAACACACACCTGTATTTCTCACATGGGGAAGGAGTGAGGAACACGCTCCAGGCTGGTGCCACGTGCAGCTGCAGGGCTGGGGGACTGCTGAAGCTGAAGATTTTGCAGCCCTGTTGTCACAGTAACTGAGTGATTTAAGCTGACACTCTGGCCCCAAGCCATGAGTGCACACTGAATTCAGGCCTATACCTCCAGATTTAAGAGATTATTTATTAACACAGAATCACAAAATGGTTTGGGTTGGAAGGGACCTTAAAGCCCATCTTGTTTCAATCCTGTGCCATGGGCAGGGACACCTTCCACTAGCCCAGGGTGCTCCAAGCCCCATCCAACCTGGCCTTGGTCACTGCCAGGGATCCAGGGGCAGCCACAGCTTCTCTGGGCACCCTGTGCCAGGGCCTCCCCACCATCACAGGGAGCAATTCCTTTCCATTATCCAATCTAAATCTACTCTCCGTTTGAAGCCATTGCCTCTTGTCCTGTCACTCCATGCCCTCGTAAACAGTTCCTCTCTGGATTTCTGCATCTATACTAATTATTATGCTGATTAATAACTTGGAGATGAAATTTTCTGGTTTTTCATGGCTTTTGACTAACCTGCAGAATCAAATTTTGGTTAAAAATTATCGTCCAGGAAATTGCATTAATTAATTAAGCAAAGGAAGCTGAAAGAATAACAGACAGATGGGGCAACACAATGAGCTCTGATCTTCAGCTGCTGCTTGAACAACTGGACAGAACAGTGAGGCACATGCTCAAGGCCTCCCAGTGAACAGAACCATAATAATGCTTTTAATGTCTTCCCATCCTTTGAGTTTTTGCAGTGGATATAAGGAAGGTGGGAAAGTGAGAGCAAAGAGAAGGAACCTGCCGTGCCCCTGTGCCCCGGTTCCCACAACCCATCAGTGCCCCCGAGGGCTGTGGGTGCGCCCCTGAAACAGCTGGAACAGCACTGAACTCCTGCAGCCTGGTGTAGGAATTGGCTGGCACCTCCCTGCCCAGGTGTCCACTGCATTGCATGAAAAATAATCACTTACAGAGGAGTTATTTAGGACTGCAGCAGCATGAGACCGCCAAACGCCACACTACTGTTTAAATATCTGTGGAAGAGTAAACCAGCACATTGCTGTTCTTTAACAGACTGGAACACCTCTACAAATGGAGATAAATATACTGGGATGTTTCTCTACAGCACTTCACCTCCAAAGCCTCTGACGCACAGCTCCTCACCTCTGTTTATCAGCCAGATGTAATCTGCCTTTGCCCAAACATAACCAAACGTAACAATATAAACAATGTAACACTATGTTTGCCACACTACGCAGTCTCCACAAGAGAAACAAGGCTACAATACGCTGAAAATAAAAGCAATTAACTGCAGGAAACCAGAGAATCCTGAAGCAAAGCAATCAGGAGATCCTAAAAATGTGAATATTGCCCTTATAAAGCACCCAGCTACAGCCCTGCTCCAGTAGCTACACACTGCTTAGAGAACAGCCAAGTAACTACCTGCTGAATTTAATTTCCAGCAGTGTCAATAATGCCAAAAACAATGCCCAGGGTTTGTAATGACAAGTTATTAATAAGACCTTCAGCTCTAAAAGCTGCTGTCCCTGCAGAGCTCTGCGTTTATGAAATGCAGACACCGTCTTCTGTACTTGGTTTTGTTTGTTCCCCCATCTTCAAAGCAGAGAAATAAATCCAAGTGCAGGTGCCTGAGAAATCAAACACCAGCAAAAACGCATGAAGACACTGCCCCCAGTGCCTCTGCTGTTTATCTGCAAAAGCCCTGGGGGAAATAAGGGAAAACTGTTAGGCTTTGCCTTTTCTCTTTCTTCTCCTCCCAATTATTTTTACAAGTTTAGCTCTAGGTCTCAGCACAGCACAGCGATTCTGAATTTGTCACCTCATTTAATTTGTCAAAAAACAAATGAAATGAAACCAAAGTCCCATCCCAACTGTTCTCTGTGCTACACTGAGAGTGAATCACTGCTTTTTCCACCAAGTCACTGCGTGCATTAGCCATTAGCTCTGGATCGTGGGAGCTTTCTGCAACACAGAATCACAGAACAGAATCACTGAATGGTTTGGGTTGGGAGGGACCTTAAATCTCATCTTGTTCCACCCCTCTGACATGGGCAGAGACACCTTCCACTAGCCCAGGCAGCTCCAAGCCCTGTCCAGCCTGGCCTTGAGCACTTCCAGGGATGGGGCAGCCACAGCTTCCCTGGGCAACCACACCAAACTGCACTCCTGGCTGTTTCCAAAAACTTCATTTTTTAAATTCTGTAACATTTGCAGGAATAAAATAACCACAGCATTTCTGAGAAAGACACATACCATAAAGGCTGATCAAGAAAGACAAAAGGCATCTTGATTTTTTTTTGCCTAAATGCAATCACTTCCCAGTGCACGTGTTCTAAGATTTCTAGACTTAGGAAATAAAGGACAATTCTCTGTGGGTGCCCTGAACTCCCAGTAGACAACAGAGCTTCTTCCTCTGCTGTTCAGAGGAGAGAATACAGAGCTTCTCAGGTCACAGGAGTTGAGTTCTAAAAAAATAAAGATGTAATATTTTTCGGGGTCATAGACAACACCAAAACTTTGGCTGGCAAGGGTTGTGCCTTGGCCCCAGTGTCCTTTGCATGTCCATTTCCTCAGAATTACCACGCTGATTACTGCCAGGCTGCTACCTGCTCCCTCAGACCAGACTGCCTGAAAGATATCCCTGAGAAGCACAAAGGAATTTCCACCTCCAGGGAGATTTCTCTATCTTAAGTCTCAACAGTTTTGCCGATGCTTAAATCAGTATCAAGGAACACTTCTTTGCCAGTATAAATATGGGGTGCAGAGCTTGTTTCCAGGCATTTCTGCATCTGGACTTTTACCTACATCTCTTTCTCCACAAAATATGAAATCCTGTGGGTCCGTTCCTTTTAATTATGGTTGTAAGTGCTGATCCCAGGATACATTTCCTCTTCCTCTACAGCCTCTCCTGCATCACAGAAGTGTCTTTAAAAAGGACACCATCTTGCTGGCAGAATAACAGGTACTGCAAACCTGCCAGGCACCATCATCACAAGCTTTCTTCATAGTCAAACTCAAGGCTTTCTTTGGGAAAATCAGCCCCTGGGTTTGTTTCCTCCAAAGGAAGAGAGAGTTGAGACCTTCTCCTCTGAAGAACTAAGATGAGCACTGTGATGTCAGTAGGAACTCCAGACACTGCTACTGCCCATCATACAGACCACTGCAGGTGGGAAACTTTTTGTGAGATATTTTAATGTGTCACCTCACAGGGGGTGAGGCAGTGCTCCAGCCAACCTGCACCTGGGACTCAAGTTCAGCTGGGGAAAAGGTTCATTTCCTGTTACTTCCGGAGCTGAGTTATTTTAGACACATTCTGGCAAAGATGCCAGAAGACAGAGCTGTCAAACAGTGTCACTCCCTGCCACCTTCCTCTCTTGCTCTCTGTACTATTTTCAGAATCCAGGATGGAAAGCAGCTGTTATTCATCCAGGGGGAAGCACCAGATCCAAGGAGCTCAAGCCAAAGGCCCTCTGAGGCTGCTCCTCTGCTTCCCTTCGGAAGGGAAAGAGCTGCTGTGGCACTGAAAAGCCCCGACTCCTGATGGCACCAGGGTGAACAAATGGGTTTAGGTGCTCTGCTGAACCATGGAGCAGCCTTCAGATGCCCCCCTCACCCTGCTGAGTGAAACCACTGATAATCTGGACAAAGCAATGCAGCTGCTGGGGACAGAGACAAGAAATGTTTCTACCAACTCCTGCACCTCAAACTTTTACAGTTCTTTGAGGACTCACACCTGCAACACTGCTGTGGTTGATGCCACTGCTCACAAGTAAATACAGCAACTAGGGACTAATAAAAAGACCAAAATATTTGTACTCAGTCAGGTCACAGAGCTACTTTAGTTTGTTAAAATGTGATTGTACTTACCAAACCATAATAAAATTCTATTCCTTTCCTGTTGATAAAGAATTAATGACATACCTGATGTCCCTTACAACACCAACTCAGAGCAAATGAAAAAAAAACCAAACCAAGCAAACAAAATAAAATAACTGAACAGTTTTACTAATGCTTAAACACCATGAAAATATAGCCTCACTACTGGGCAACGTGCCTGCTCACTGGAATATTAAATAAGTATTGTAAGTTAAAATAAATAAACATTTCAAGTTGAAACTGTTGTTTTAAATTAACAACATTCCTTTCCATGGTGTTAACACTTATTACCAAGATTACAATCACATTTAACGTCCAACTCCACTGCAGGCACTTTAATCTGATTTCCAGGTGCTGGCTGCTTGCAGTGCCCCACACCACAAAGCCCAGCAGAAAGAAGGAAGCTGGAGCTGCAAACAGGACAGGCATTAAAAAACATGACCCTCATCACCAGGACAATGGGATCTGCACCTCAGAGATAACAGCACAGACATAATAAGGGGAACTGATCACTGGCTTTTAATGAGAAATTGCATACAAGCATGGCAGGGTTTTCTATAGATTTAAACCAAATCCTTTTCAATTTGGTTTGGCCTTTTCTTAAGAAGAAGTTGATAAATGAGCAATTTTTAACCTGTCCTTTATATTAAGATTAAATAGATACAACACAGGTAGAACCAATGCTTGTGCAGTTTCAGGGCCTTTCTGCAGTTACCTCCTTTGCTTTTCTGTTGCATTTGTGTTGTCTTACCACAACAGCAAGATCCCCAAGTACCTGGATAAATACACACATAAGCACAGAGAGAGAATGCTCTAAAGAGAGACAGCAAACCAGCTATTTTTAACCCTATCCACTGAAACTCACATAAATCAATATGTGAGTTAAACCATGCCTGTAAAAAATCACTTCCAGACAGATCAACAGAGGTGTGAAGCAAGTCAGTCATCCACATCAGTAAGGTGTGAGCTTCCAATCACTGCCTTGACTTGAAAACATTTAAATGGCAACACGATAAAGTAAAGCTGCTTTAAATGTCACAAAGGAACAATTCTGGAATGAGAAGAAGCTCAGCACAGCTCCTGCTGCTGTAGCCAGTTCTCCTTGACTCTGCTGTTATCCATGGCCCTGGTGTCAGCTCCAGCTGTGGGTGCACCCAGGTGGGATCGACAGCCTTGTCAGTACAGTGAGAGGTGACAAAAATGTGTGTGCTTGCTCTGCACTGGGAAAGGCACCGTTTTTATTCGGGGCCATTTGCTCCTCTCACTGAAGGTGCTGAGAGCAGCAACCTCGTAATGCTGCTGGGGGGCCCAGTAACATCCAGAAGGGAGACTGGCATGGTCAGGGAGAAGCTTCTCTTAGGAAGAAGTTCAGTATTTGAGATCCCTCCTGCCACTGAGGATGGTGAAACATGAGGCCAGGAGTCACTGTAGTGCCCGAGCCAGCTAAAAGAAGGTGTCATTAGAGATGCTGCCCCAGGATGGAACAGCCTTCCCTGCGGGTTCCTGTATATCCCATCCCACGTGGTCACCTCACCTCCCCTGGGCACAAGGGGTGACATCCCACAGGTAATTCCCAGGACATCCCCACTATCCATTGGTCCTCCCAACCTCACAGCACTTCCAGGGCTGCAATGGAACACGTTCTGAACCTCAGCTCTGCTCCATTTCCAGATGCACGGGACGGTCACGGAGAAACGGGCACAGCTCCCGGAATTCACCTGAAAACTGATGATCCAGGAAATTTTCATTTGGAGTAAATCTCCCAGCAGGACCTTCCCCTGTTCCACACCTCACCTGCCTGAAGTCAGGTGTAAGAACAGAGGTGGTAGGACTCCTCTAATAAATCCAAGGTCGTTATAGCTTCTTTAGGACACACAGGGATCTGTACAAGAGAAACTCATTACAAGATACAAAAGGCAACTGAGGCAGATGTTGTGAGTATGAAGAATTTGCCAGATGTTTTCAAAGAACAGCACCATTAGGATTAACCTTCATGAAATGTAGAAGAGGGTCTTACTTCATTCATTCACTTATCAAATTGGGCTTCCAGAGACACAGAAAAACTTCTGAAGACTCTTGTAAAGACAGAAAAATGAGAAAAGTAAAAAAATCTCCTCCCCAAAGCATAAGCATAAAAATCCTTCCATGGTTACAAATCCAGGCTATATTATTTCTTAGGCCATATTATTGCACAGTATTAATTAGTTCAAAATGCTCTCTAACAATGGAATATGACCCAGCAAGCTCTGAAGGAAAACACTACTGTTAATTCTAATTCCACTGACGTTCCCAGTGATTTCCTTACTGGTAAATGATCAGAATTCAGACCTGAAGAATAACCACCAAAAATAATCCTAATTGAAAAGGACATTCTCTAGCACATTCTACAGAGAAATCTCATTTAATACCAACTTTTTTCTTTGTATTTGCAGATCTACTCCTGAGAGAAACGCAGACACTGATCCTTTTTGTTTTAAGAGCAGTGCAATAAAACTATTTCCAATAAAGCACCTTCAAAATCCAAGGGTTACATCCTGAACTGAAAAGTTGTGAAATTAAGGAGAAAAAAAACCAAGCAGTTTTAAATTTTTCTTCTGTAGGACTAGAACTAGCTCAGCTAAAGCTCAAGAAAAAAGCAAGCAAAGAGAAATGGATTTTTAATTACACGTTAAACTCCTGTTTGGTTTTGCAGTAATGTGGGAACAAAATTAAAAGAAACACTGGAAAAGGTATAACTCACTATGAAGCCTGGCCACAGCACAGCTCTGGTTTTAGGTTTTTATATCTCTGTAATTAGCTGAGAAATCTGAAGAAAATCCTCCATTCACTTACTGTGTGTTACTTGCTCTAAAACTACCCATTGTTCCGCCTACAAGCACTAATACAGCCCCCAAGCAGTGGAAAGACACACCTTGCCTCCTTCACACAGCACAAAAAGCATGTTTGAGGGGCTGGTTTGGCCTTTTTCTTAACAGAACAAGTTTTGCTGCATTCAACAAGACAGACAACTGCTCTTCATACAACCTCTTCAGTCCCCGGGACTCTACCACTGATGATGATCAAGACTGTAATTTCCTGTTTGAGCATGTCAGCTCCTGCAATTATTAGCACCTGATGGTAAATACATACAATGATTACAACAAATAATTATGGAATCATGGACTAGATTAGGTTGGAAGCGATCTCTGGAGAACATCTTGTCTAAACCACCCCTCTGAAGGAGGGTGACCTACAGCAGCTCCCTCAGGGCAATCTGTGTTTCGAGTATCTCCACAGATGGAGATTCCAGAACCTCCCTGGCCAGCATGCTCCTGTCCCTCCAAGAGAGTACAAAAACATGTCCAAAAGCCAGTTTATTGTCATCAATCAAGAGGATCCCAGGACACACTGAGGACTCCACAGCCACTGCCCCTCATCCTCAGCCCACACCAGTGACCATGGCCAGACAGACGCCCCGGTGCCAGGGAGCAACGTGACCACAGGGACGAGTGGCACTGTGACAAGGGTGCAGGTGAGTGGACCCAGACTCATTTAAGGCAAGTCTGAGTTTCCTCACATGAAGTTCCTGAAGTCTTTTACAGGATGAGTTGTGTACTCAGGGAGTTAGAAGAGCCCAGCTCCCTGATTATACAAGAGCAGGCTGTTACTGGCACAGCAGAAGGTGACTTCAGCCTTCTACTTTTTCCCACCCCTGACAACCCCAGGTCTCTGCTCTGAATTCTCCCTCCTTTTCAGTAATTCCTACTAATCCTCACATACTCCTCTAACACACAAGGGAGTGACTCGACTCCACATTTGCTACACTCTGACCTGAGCTTTTCTCCCAGCCAGAATCCCCAGTGTGTGAGACCCTGTGTATGCAGTGAATTCACTGTCAAACCCTTCCCCTTCGTGTCAGCAAACAGCTCACAATGTCACACTCTGCCTGTAACTGAACCCCAAGCACTGAGCATCTGCCTCAGGTGCATTTCAAAACACCTCCCCAACAAAGCACATCACATAACCCACACACCCAGTGCTAAAGGAAAAACTCATGACAAATAACTTCGTGTGGCATACCATATATTGCACAAGGAAAGGGGAAAGGCATGAGAAAATCACAAATACCTCTTCCAACAAGTACCATGATGACTTCAACCTCCCGTCAGAAAACACACACGGAGTAAACTGCATACATATAATTCTCCTGTACTTGCTAAGTCCTAAATTACTCATTTTCAACAACAAAGCAGAGGACTAAATACTAAACACTGAACTGCAGCCTTGTACTCACAAATAGTCTCTTTCAGCAGCAGAGCTGAAATTCAAGTCAAATTTTACTAAAACGCTTGCACAGATCTTCTTTTCCTTGGCTGGAATAAATAATTTGGATGGCAAGACCTATTCTTTCGTAAGATCAGTGTTTCAACCAGAAGGGAAAAAGCCCTTGCTTAATAAACGATGAAATTAAGCAGCACAAGGGAAATTAGCAAATATATTGAGAGAGATAAAAAGAGGCAGAGTGTTGGAGGAACATTCCTCCTGGTGGGATGTTCTCCGTGCATCACTGGGCCACACCAAACACGCACTTCCCATCAGCGCTCACATTCCAAGAAATGACAAAACCACTTTTTCTCCAAGATCAAACATTAAGCCCTTCCACAGCGATACACATTCCAACAAAAAAAAAAAATCCTGGACCTTCCAAAGGAACCTCTGCAGCCATTTTAAACAGATTTCCATCCTCGACAGCTTACAGTCAGGCTTCTCTAATTTGGTTCAAGTCCAACACTTGTAGGCAATATGTTCAGAGTAGCCTGACTTCTGACAGCAGAATCTTGGGTAGGGCAGAATATAAAAACAAATTCTGTCTTGGTAAGCTTGATATACAAACAAAACTGATTTCTACCCCAATTCACGTGTATTATACGCAGCACTCGGCAGACAAACAGCTTCTGAGCAAAACAGATAATATCTGAGCTTTGTCTGCATGATTATCATACAGTGATTAACTGGTTTATTGAAACGTTTATAAAACAAATAATGAGTTAGTGAGTTCTGATAATTGTTTGCTGATAATGCACCGTTTTTCTGTTTCAATTATTAGCTTGTGCCCAAGCAGACAGAGAGAGAAAAGGTCACAGATTCACTTTCTTTAAAGACAGAAGGTGTGCATTTAATGATACAAACACGTATAAAAAGCAATAAACGGATGATTTAATTCCTTTACTTGCCCCACGCTCCTGCCATTCTTAATGCTGCATTTTACTCTTCCTGTACCAATTCCCAGGTGAATGAAAAGCAACGAAGTCCATCCTTACCTTAATATTGCAAGCTTGTTCCATGAGTCTCCGGGCGTTCTCCTCAGCTCTGTACCTCTTGGGCAGCTGAACCCTGAAGAATTTTAAAGCTCCTTCAAAATCAGCTTGTAGAAGGTCCTCTTTGGAGGTCTGCAATTAAACACAGGGAACTACAGTAAACCCTGGGAACATGCAGTCATGCTCTTCTACTTGATTTGTCATTTACTGGATGCATTCCAGACCACCAATATTCACACTAGCTCAAAATCATCCTCCTGGAAATCAGCTCTCTTAACTCTGCTTCATAAAACAGAGGCTAAAGCCCATCCGAGGAATCCTAGGCAGGGCAGCACAGAGGATTGCAACGTGGGAATGGATTTTATCCTTCTATACCTGCCAGGTAAGAATGGGATTCTGGCTCAGCCTGTCAAGATGTCAGTGAGGAGAAAAACAAAACCCAAGCAGAAAACAAAAACCTAGGAGGACTTATAGTATTTCCTGGAAAGCTTGTGCATTAGACCATTGCTGATTCTCATGGTACTGCCTTAGAAATGCAAAGTATATTATATATTTAATGTATGTACAGTCACAGACATGATTCATAGGGGCATCAGCAAGTCAATGTGCTGAAGTCTGTGACAGTTTCTCAAAGAACACCGTGCCAGAAAATGTTCTACATGCTTATTCCTACATCTCCCACACTCCTGGACCTCTCAGTGGTATCAAGTCTAACAGGTCAGAAGATGTTTCACGTTCAGCATTAATCCACTCCTGCCACTGACGGAGCAATGTGATTCACAGGGACAAATGTATTCCTCCTCCAGGTTACTAACACCTGCACCAAGAGCTTCAGAAGGTACCAAATCCAAGCCCTGCGACAGTTCCTTTAAATGGTTCACAGAAACAGCAAGTCCTGACAAGACATTCAGGACATTATCTCAAAGATAAAAATTTCAAGGGTTTTAACCCAGAAAAGAGTAAACAAAAGTCAGTCAGTGTAGGTACTTGTATGGTGGAGATCTACACTGTGTAATGTGTGTAACTGCAAATCCCTCAGGAGCAGCACAGGCACTTCTGGTTAAGGTTAATTGCTGAATTAATTGCTCAAGTACCACCACCACCATTTCCATGTGTGCCAACATTTCCATGTGGGCATCCTCTGCTTTCTCACAAGTAAAAAACACCCAATGTCATTTTTTGCCTCATTACACACAGTGGGTATGTTACATACACATAGGTCCAAAGTTTGATTCTTAACTGTGTTGTTATCCACTCGAATCCAGAGAATCCCACAATGGCTTGGGCTGGAAGGGACCTTAAAGGTCACCTCATTCCACCCCCCTGCCATGGGCAGGGACACCTTCCACTGTCCCAGGTTGTTCCAAGCCCCATCCATCCTGGTCTTGGACACTCCCAGGGATGGGGTAGCCACAGCTTCTCTGGGCGCCCCGTTCCAGTGCTTCACCACCCTCACAGGTAAGAATTTCTTCCTAATACTTGATCTAACCCTGTCCTCTGTCCATGGGCAGCCATTTCCCCTTGTCCTGTCACTCCAGGCCCTTTTCCAAAACCCATGTCCAGCTCTCTTCTTTTCTTTCCTTATTGAGCTCACCCAAGATCCATTTGACCCTCCCTTCATTGACTGCCAAAGAAGCTGCTGGGTCATCACTGCGGGGGCAGAGCAAAAGCTGCCTTTGGGATGCTGACCAGAAAGGTTCAGCTTTGCAAACGACCCCATCTGATCCTGCCCACAGTCGTGTGGCAGCCGTGCAGCTCGGCTGAGGCTCCACCAGAGCAGGCTGATGTGCTGACAGAGCGCGGGGGCAGGCGGTATCCAACGAGTTAGATCCACTATGGCCAACATCGCTTCTCCTGCATGAGTTTTCCTGAGGGTTTGAATGCTCTTGCCACACCTGAGGCCAGATCGCTGTTTCATACCCGCAGTGGGCTGGCTGTTGGAAGGTGCTGAGCGTGGTGGGAGCAGCCGGTCATGCCCAGCCCCACTGCCCAACCCGTGCTGGAAACCAAGTGCTTCTGGGGGAGTTCAGTGGGTAACGGTGGTGGGAAAGCAGTGAAGGTTTCATAGGATCATAGAATCCTTAAGGCTGGAAAAGCCCTCTAAGATCATCGAGCCCAGAACTGCCAAGCCCACTGCTAAACCATGTTCCTGAGTGCCACATTTGCACATCTTTTGAATTCTTTCAGGGATGGTGACCCCACCGCTTCCCCGGGCAGCCTGTTCCAATACCTGACCACCTTTTCATTGAAGACATTTCTACTAATATCCAATCTAACGGATATCAGGAAAACATTCAGTTTTGACACCCAGCTCACAGAAACGGATCTCTCCTCCTTCGTTCTCAGCCGTGTTGGTATCTGCCATCGCTACACAACTCAAACACATTTCCCAGTCACGCTGCCAATTTGCTTTCCTGGGATACACCCCCACATCCAGTCCCCTGCTCTTCCCTGGGCTGTGAGAGCCTCTCCCAGACTCCTTTGGAACGAGCTCCCCGTGCTCCCCTGGGGGGGCTCAGCTTCCACGGCGCTCCAAGCCCGGCTGGATGGTGCCTGCTTCCAGCAAGGGGGAGGTGTTTGCAACCCACGCTCCTGGACACCTGCTCCCAGCACAAAACAAACACCAAACAAACTTTCTGCCAAAGTCGGAGCATTTTTCTAGGATTTTTGCACCCTACAACAAATTGCTATCCAAATTTGAAGCATGGATTCTTCCTAGAGATCCTAACTAGACTTTTTTTTATTTTAACTTTGTATTTAATCTATTTTTCTTAAATTAACATAGTGCATTGAGAGTTTTGGAAGTCTTTTTAGAAATCAAAGGAGAAAAAACCGTCATAAAAGGTAATAATGAACCATTAAATAACCCTGTAAATGCTGATGTACCTACCTTTTATTTCTATAGCACATTTAAAAATAAGCAAAGAAATAAGGAAAAAAAAAAAAAGACAGAGGGGAAAATATCAGAAAACGGCAATTCTATGTAAAACATTTAAAATCAGATTTAACTTTCCTAGGCCTCTGCTTGAATCACTGTTATAGTACTATTTTTAACAGTCCCCAACAAATTACACTTACTAAACTCTAACTATTGACAACTTCAGGTTCTCAACGCTGAAAAATCTGTAATCAATAAAAACCCCGTAAGATCATGGAAATAAAGAACTTCTCTAACAGACTTTGCTGAACTAAGAGTATAGTTCTGAAAACTGCAAACCATCACATTGTACAGGCTGGTTAAATGAGTGACAGAGCCCAGGCTCGTCAGTTCCTTCTACTTCACTGAATATTTTCATTTCCTTAAAATCATCTGTTCATCAAAATACTCGTTTCACTATTAAAATCACAAGAAAAAGAAGTGAAAAATGGAAATTCTGGCATCCCAAGATTCACATTTCTTGACATTTGGTGACTTTAATCAATACATCATAAAGATATTTCTGGAAACTTCTGGCGGCTGAGTGGAAGAGATTTGTAAATCCTTGGTTGAAGTCATCCAACTCCTGAAACTCACCAACAGCTGATTCTAAACAGCTGGTTTCTCTTACTAAACCATCTGTAGGTTTAATGAGTTAATCATTAAAGTTTGGCAGGTGCACTGCATTTTTGAGCATTTGGGAACTTCAGGGAAGTTTTTATTATTCTAAGTGTTATTTTTAAATAAACATATTTTTGATTAAAATCTATTGTTAAACCCAGGCAAACAAAGAAACTCAGTCAGAACTACGACCCAAAGGCTCAGTTTGCCTTCTAGGGTTTGCCTAAAAATGTTCTCAAATGTTCTTCCCACAAGTAAAGTATTTCAATATAGTCATAAAATAATCTTAAATGGATGAGCTGAAAATAAGGACAAGCCCTTTCCCAAAAGTATTAGCAATGCTTTCAAAGCAAAAGGTAAAGTTTGGATAAAGAGCAAATGTTCAAAAAGAACAGAATTTGAGAGACTTAAATGATGTTAATTTTTTCTCTTTTTTTTTAGTAAATGATGTTCCTACTATTTTCCCCAAAATATTTAGGAAATTGTCATTAAGACAAAGGCAAAAGCCTCGTTTTTTTCCCTTTAATTTAATTCCTCTGTCTTCAGTTTTTAATTCTGCAGCCTCATTTATTACTGACTCTACCAAAATTCAACCAAAATTCAATCAACCAAAATTCCTATTCCCACCTGGGAACTAACACAGAAGAAGAAATTTTGGATGAACCACACTGCACTTCTGTAATTTAGTTCTTCCTCCTTCATACAAACAGATAAAAATTACTGATTTCCACAGAATTTTAGGTATATGTTTAGATTTCTGTAGAATGTCAGTGAGCATAAACCACCTGTTTTGCACTTTAACGAACACGTGTCAGAAATGAGGCCAAGAAATCAAAGACTGAAAAGAACCTGGCCACGCTTTTACTATTAAATTTGCTTCTGGAAGATTCAAAATGCTTGTAAGTATCCCCCAATTTTTCAGAACATAGTATTGATATACATATATATTCTAAAAGAATGTGTTTCTATTTAATGCCTCCAACACACAGATGTGGTTTTAACTTCTTAGAAAAGGCAGTGTAAAACCAAGGTACAGGAGCTGTTTATCTCTGACCCAGACTGCAGTGCTGCATGTTGCACGACTTTGCTCTGTGCTGCTCCTTAACACGAGCCCCAGACCTGACAGCTGCTCCGTCACTCACACAGGATGCTCCTGACCTTCTGTGCTGGATAAACTCGGGCTCCAGGCCTGGGGAAGCTTGGTGGACACAACTCTGCTGCTGCAGTAACATCAGAACTCACTTCTAGGGCAGTACATCAAACAACTCCTTTATTGGCATCTCTTCTGTCCAGCTGTATTATACTTCTTTTCCTAAATAAAATCTGTGCTCTCTGTAACACACTGGTACAAAAATGCTGGGGGAAAACACCACCTCTAGGTCTGTGGGAGGAGAGTTGGGATCCACAAACACGGCACTGATCTTGTGCACACTCAGTGACATCCCTCTGCTCAACACCTCGCCCCTGCCTTTCTGTGTAGCTCCAAACTCAGGTGGCAAAGTTCATTCCGCCACACAAAGAACTGATGCAGGTGGGTACAAAAACCTCCCGGCTTCAGCCACTCTGGGTCATCCCAAAGGGAGCAAACCCCCCCAGAGCAGGTGCTGTTCTACCTGCCCAGAAGTGTGCTCGGGGGAGGAGGTGATCAGAATTTCTCTAACACTGGCATAAAGGTTCTGAATTGCATTTATCACACAACACTGCAATGACACATAGCCTATCCATCCCAGGCATTTATCTCCAAAACCACAGCAGAGAGAGAAGCTATGCATATTAAAAAAAAAAAAAAAAAGTTCTTAATTTTATGAAACACTGATGTTTTGAAGGATCTTCAGTTCTGATTAAAGTACAAATTCTTGGTCCTCAGAGACTTCTCATTTTTAACATATTATCAGAACAGAGTCTCTCCTTTCTGAAAAGGGTGTGTGTCAAAAGGGATGTATGTCAGGAGAAGTGTATTTAGCTATTAAAACCTGTCAGGGAATCACACTGACTCTGCAAGTCAAGTCTCTCTCATAACACAAAGCACTATTTGTATTACTTTGCCTTTTTCACACTCTTTCTTTTGTTTTTAATAAACAATCCTATGCTGCTCAGCAAAGCCCAACTGCCTGGAAGATAAGGGATGTGAAATTGCCTGGTGTTCTCCATCTGGAGGGCCAGATACAAAGCCTGATTAAGCCAAGTGAAAAAGAGCTCGGTGGTTTTGTCTCTGCTTTCCTTACAGCTCATCACAGCACAATTCAGAGCGATCTGGCAGCCCTTGCCCAAGAAACCAGCAGCAGGAGGAGTGTTTAGGTACACCGGGAGATAACTGGAATGATGATAACACCCAACAGCTCAAACCACGCATCATCAGGGACTAGACTCAATTCTACAAGTGACTGTGGATCCCCAAATCCAGCTGCACTGTAGCAATTGAGGAGTTTGTGGGGTTTTGATTCTCACTTGGCATCTCCCAGTGCAGGGCCAGGGTGGTCCAGCCCCCCAGGCTGTGTGTACCACGGAACAGGAGCAGAGCACACGGATTTCTGGGAATACTGCGGAGCACCGAGATGGGCTCAGCAGTACGAGAACACTGGACAGGTCACTGGTACACCCACAATGAAGGTATGGGAATAAAGGAAAGGCACCACAGGAAATGAGGGGGATCAGGAAAGGACTGTCTTCCCATGGATCACACAAAAATGCCATTCTGGTGTGCCAGGCCACGCACTGAGCGATGCTCTGAGCTGCAGCCAGGCGTGGTTACAACACCCTGAGCAGACCCAGCCAGGACTAGGCACTGACTCCCGGATTTGCCATGGTTTTGTGGGTTTGAGGCTGCTTTGTACAGCAGGAGAAACGACAGAAGCGTGTTCTCTGTGCCATAACATGGCACACCAACTGCAGGCACCCCCCCCCACAGCATTTGCTATGATGATGCAAACACCCTTAACAATTTATTTCCCAGATCATTCTACACAGGTATTTTCAACTTTTTCACATACTGCCTTTCCAAAATCAAACACACAAACGGCCAAAAGCCACAATGCATCCACACAGCTTGATTTTTGAGGAGTCTTTAAAGCCAACCTGTGATGTCAGAAGTATCAAACCTGAAATGCTGAGCATTAATGCACTTTGCGTCAGTACCTAGAAGGTGACTGGGCACACCGCTTATCTGGAATCATTACAGGACTGAGAACAAAAGCACTCAAGGATTTAGGAAAGATGGTTTTTTTATAATTCAGCCCTGGCTGAGGATCCTTCAAGCTAGTTAAGGAGTGGCACTGGCCCCCATCAGCAGGACTAGTGTCCAGCCCTCCCGAGCTGACATCAGGAAGAAGGACTCGGTGCTTAGTAGATGGATTATGAGAAGCTGAGAGGAAAAAATAAAAGCCCTCTCATCCCTCCTGGGGGCAGAGGCAGGGTTGGGAGGGAGAATGGCAAATTCCCAACGAATTAATTTCATGAAAAGGTGATCTCACCGCAAGCAGCCGAGGCACAAAGAGACGATGCCCCATGCCCAGAAGTTCCAGCACCCGACACGCGTATTCATTCACCAGCTTGCTCCTCTCGTCGTGCATGTCCTGGGACTTCTTGGCAGGTGGGGTGAGCTTGGCAGCTGGGCTTTTGCAAGGTACCCCTTCTTCCATGAGCAGTAAGTAGTAAGTATCCAGAGTGAGAAGAACAGGCTTTGTGAACGGCAATTTCCAAAAGTGCAAGATTAGGAGAGCCAGCCTCCAGTCTCTGGAATGGGTTTGGATGGCCGCTCCAGCAACGCCCCTGAGCCTCTCAGGAGGAGAAAAGCATCTTTGCTAAGAATCAAGGAAAAATATGATCCACCGTGCTGGCTCACACAGAGTCCGGAGGAGATTTGAAAGACAAACCAGAGACAACATGGATCTAAAAATGCTCATAAAAAGCAGGAAAATGGCAGAGAACGAGCGCGGGAAGCTGGGCTGGGAGCAGAGCGAGGGCGAGCAGTGGGGGCTCAGTGCCCGTGGGGGTGTGCGGGAGCCGGGAGCGGCGGCAGCAAGGGCGGCAGAGCGCGGGCAGCGGCGAGGCTGCACTCAGAAAAGGATGAGCTCATTGCAATCCCCGCGCCGTGACCAGCGCTGCCGCTCGCCCAGCATCACACACGAAGGGGTGGGAAAGAGGGGGCTGGGAGCAGCAGCAGGAGGAGGAGGAGGAGAAAGAGGAGGAGGAGGGGGTGCCTGGGCACCGGGAGCCTCTCGGGGGAGAATGCCGTAATAAGAAACCAATGGTGAGCGTGGACAGCCGGGCTCCCACCCTGCTCCCCTCCATCAGTCTCTGCTGGGCTTTGGCTGCTGGATCCCAGCACAGCGGCACATCCTTTTCGCGCTCCATAGCTGGGAGGGCCGATACAATCACTTGTACATTCAGTCTGCTTCCGAATGATGAACCAAGACACGGTGCAGGCAGGGCAGGGCAGGGCAGGGCAGGGCAGCCTCCCCTCGCCAATGGCGACCGGAGACGGGCCCGGCTGCTGGGATGCGCACGGCTCCGGAGAGCCTGGGAAGCCACAGCCCGCCTGGGCACGGCTCGTGCTGCGGGAAACGAAATCATTGAAAACACGATCATTTCCAGCGCTGTGCTCTAAGGAGGCACTGCTAAATCCGGAGCCGATGGGCAGAGAGGGGATGATGTCAGCACATGCGTTTGAATGGATTCTAGAAAACTACCGCACGTTTGTAAGGAAAATGCAATGATGTCACACCTGGAATTGCCATCACCCCGGGCAGGAAACAGCCCACGTGCCCCTGCCATCTGCTAAAGGCAGCCGGGCAGGTGCTGCTCCATGTCACAGGTCTGGATTTTTCTTTATGCTCCTTCGTTTTGGGTTTGCCTCATTATAAAACGGGGCATGTAACAGAACAACACCCATTTCCAATCGGAACAGATGGAAATATCCCACATTTCTAACATAAAGGTCATAATTTAAAATATTGTGAGTAGCTCTAAAAATCTAAACCACATTAATGGCAAACACTTTTGGAAATGTATATTTAAAAATAATTTGTCTAACATATCAAGAAAAAACATATTTACTTAAAATACTAATTCAAAGTAAATATCCATTGGGTGAGTCACTGATTTAAAATAATGAACATGTTAATGAGTAGCTAAAATATGAAAATAATTGACATATTGTTGGCTTGAGGTGACACATGAAGGAGCTGGGAAAAGCATTAAAGCAGGAGCCAGAGGTCAGAGGCAGCAGAAGATGCCAGTGAGGCCTCAAGGCCGATGACACAGGATGGACTCAAGTAAAGGCCCTGCAGACGTGCAGCAGAGAAGAGGCTGCTCAGCACAGGCGGTGCTCCTAAAGCTGATTTAAACCCCTCAGGCTGCAAACCATTGTTCTGCAGATGAAAATCTGCAAAGGCTGCTGCAGTTGTGCCAGGCTGAGATGCAGGAATTCACTGAGGGCCTTGTGGACAGAAGCCATCCACGACTCTCTTCAGGACAAAGAATCCACAACCAACACACATTTCATTCCAGTTTAAGGCTGTGATGGGAGCTCTCCCATTCTTTCCAAACTCCATCCACACGCAGTTCCAGAGATTCTGGTTTATTGTTCAGTCTGTGACTCTGCACACAGGTAACACCACGGGGCCCAACCCACCACAGGTCACAGGCTGCATGTTTGTAGGGAAAGGGATTAAAGGAAAGGAATCAGCTTTGCCTATTCCTGAATTCTATTTTAAACACATGCTGGCAAGCGTGATATCCTAGAAACATCGGGTTCTACTTCTGTATGTGAATGAAAACTTTGCTTAAAATATGAAAAAGGAAGAAATAAGAGCACTGTAGCTGTGGGTGTTGGGAAGGAAGTTACAGAACTGATCAGGCACAGAGTCACCAGTGACTTTGATGCCTTAAGTTTTAACTTTTATAATTTAAAATCCTGTAGTGTCTAGAGTATAACTCTGAGGTTTCTTGTAGTCTGTGAGCTGCTGCTCTCTCAGGCCAGACAGGCACAACAGGCTCCCCAAGGACACCCAGCCTGTCCTAGGCCCAAAATGTAAACCAACATCTTGGAAAGGGGGGGTGAGCGGGAGAAAATTACATCATTAACTGAAGCCTTAATTGGAGAATTGAACTTGATATGCAAATGGACCAAACTCATAAAAGTGTGAAGAACTCATGACTGGGGGTCCATCTCGGGGTCCATCTCGGCAGCAGCCTCTGGCTCCCCAGGGTGCGCCTTTGAAGGCCCTTCAAATAAATACCTACCTTTATTCCCTTACTCCTGTCTAGTCTCTGTTTTGTAGGTGGCCTGATAAGGCATCAACTTGGAGGCAAAACAGGCAAGAGGATGGAGAATTCAGAGCACCAAAAGTGTAAAAAGCCTTTAATTCTTTATTGTGTAAGTCAGACTCTAATCAGCTAATAGCTCTGTTCCTTACAGAAATTCAGGTTTGGTTCATTTTGGGTAAGGTCTGGGCTTATGAAAAATGGAATGAACTGATTATTAAATAAAGTCTGTAAGTCTAAAAATCTGTAATAGGATCCAATAGTTGGAGGTTAAAACCAGATGAATTCAGGTTATAAATGAGGTGCAAATTTTTAGGAATGAGGAAAATTAACTACAGGATTAGCTTCCCAAGAGCTGTAGACTACTAACACCATTATATTTTTTACATCAGGACTGGATTTTATTTTAAAAAGAGGTCTCAAATACAAAAACTTCCAAGGCTTGACCAAAAAATCTCCCTGATTATCAGCTGAAATCCATTGTTCCATGTTTTTCAGGAACTCCTTTCACACAGTGTAACAGTGAACCATCATTCAGATTTTTACACTTCCTACCATTCTTATTTAGTTCCATATTCTCACTGAACATTACATCTTATTTTTATCCACGTCTGACCAGGAATCGTGATTTTTCCTTCATGTATGCCTCTGGATTCCTGTCCCAAATTCTTCAGAGGGGCTGGACTGAAGTGAACTTAAAAACTAAAGATGGCCCAAAAGGTAATTACTAAGTAATTAAGGCAGTAACTAAGATGTCTGAGGATAAACACATAATTCTGGTGCTTCAACTTCCATGTCATGGACTCTCTGGTCTTTAAGTGCAGTTAAATTCTGTTTCTGGCCTTCCTATCCATGAAATGCCCATTCATTCACATGGTTCTGATGCAGTTCAGAGCTGCTCAGACTTACACAGCTCAGGCCCACTGAACTCAGAGGAAACTAATGCCAAAATAGTCTCAAAGTAAATAAAACCATATAGAATATGACTTGAAATTATCTATATTCTGTACCAAGATACCAAGGATCTTGACGAGCAGTCCATTATAAATCTCTGTCTTTAAAAATATTTAATCTCTGTATTTTAGTGGCAAAAATGACTGACTTTGAAAAGCTAAACAGACTAAAACAGGAAGAAAAAAGAAAAAGTTATCTTTCAAGTCTACCCCTGCAAAAGGATAAGACCTTCAGCACCACAGCAGCTCTGAAAATCCACATGAATGACATGGTGGCCACAGTAAGAACTTCACCTCTTATCAGAAATTACTTAGTCCTTTCTGTTCTTTGGGGCCAGTTCCAGCTGTGTAATGTGGATTTAGCCAAGGCTACATCCTGATCATTGCTGGAGAGAACACAGTAACCCAGCTAATTTCCATGGCAGATTCCAGCAGTGATCCAGGCTGGCTGGGCTGTTCTCAAACAGCTCGGAAAGAGGCCGAAGGATGAGATGACAGAGTCTGCAGATGCTCCTGAATTATTCAGGGATTTAAAAACAGGGGTCACAATAAAGAACTGCAGAAGGGCCATAAAAGACTGAGTGACTGGGCAAGAGAACAGCCAAGGGAAGGCAATGCAGATAAATCTAAATGGATGCATATGGAGAACAGCATCAATTTTCCACACAAATGACAGACTGTGAGCTGACAGTTGCTACTCAGGAACGAAGCTTGGGACTCACTGAGGAGAGTTCTATGAAAACACCAGGTCAGTGCACAGTGGAGATCAACAAAATGCATCAAATGGTAGGAATTAACAGGAAAAGAACAGAGATCTAAACAGGGAATGGCATTATTCTTCACTGGAACTTCATGTGTGATTCTCCTCTGGTATCATGCATTATTCTGGTCCTCTCACCTCAAAAGGAAGATAACAGAGATGGAGAAGTATTTAGAGAGAATGAGAAGCTTCTAAAGGAGGAGATAAAAGCAGACTACGATTATTAAGCCTGGAAAATAGAAATTGATGGGGGATATGTACACTTAGAAAGTCCTGAGTGGTGTGGAGAAAGTGAAGAGATACCAAGTGTCCAAAATGCCTGCTGACACAGAACCTCACGTGAAAGCCACAGGTGGCAGGTCCAATGCAAACAAAATAGTCATTGAACTGAGAAAACCTCTGGGGCTGCTCACTTACGTGGGTTCAGAAAGCCAACAAAAAAGCCATGAAATCCATGCAGAATTATTAAACATGAGACACCACTTCTTTCTCAGAGTTTTCAAGACATAAATTGCCAGAGGCAAAAGAAAATAGTATTACTGTCCTGTTCTTTAAAGTCTTTCCCTTGTATCTGCTGCTGGCAATGAGACACTGGAGTAGACAAGTCTGGTCTGGAATGACAATCTGGATGTTTTCATTCTCTTCAATTACATACTTGGAGAAAATATTTTCCCACAGAATGATAAGATTTAGGTCCATGAGATATACACACTATATTTAAATTATATTAAAAATAATAATAAAAATAAGAGTTTCAGTCAGAACTGTATGTAACCCTGAAAACACCATCTTCACTTTCCAACGTGTAGAAATTACCAACACATGATATATAATAGGAGGAGTCATCAATGCCTAAATCAGGGTTCAGTGCTGCTAAAGAAATTCAGGCCAACAAATTTCATGTTATTTTCTCTGCTATCAGTCTTCTTTTTGAAAAGAGAGCATGTCACCACCCTCAAAATTCAAAACTTATGGTGAGCATTCACCTAACAGGAACAGAACTGATTTTAGGTGTGAGGAGGAGATCAAATGGCCTAAGAGAGTAACTAACCAGGACAGGATGGATTTTCAAAACACAAATAAATGTGGACTTTTAAAAATAGAAAATTGGTTATATTAATTCTGGAAAATCAGTGGTCTGGGAGTTAAATGATTCTGGACATTTTCAGGCACAGATTTCTTTTTCTAAAGAGAGCATCTCCAACAAGTCACCCAGGACAGTTGTTTGGGGTAGGGGGAGTGGGTCTGGGGGAAGAATTCTTCAGCCCAGCAAAACTTAAAATTTAAGGACATCTTCAATTTAGGAACTAGAAATACAAAAAAGTGATCTGAGAGCCTCTTAAAGCCTGAGTTTCTTGTGCTCTGCTCAATGCAGAAGGCCTTAAAAGAGAACAGATGGTTCTGATCTCTAGCTCCAAAGATCTGCTAGATCTGCTAGATCTGTCAGGATCCTCTTCTCTTCCCAAGGTGTCAGCTCTTACCCTGGGATCAGCTACATGAAGGAGCTATAAAAAAGGGGGGTATAAAAAAAAGGACATCTATTTTGCCTTAGATTCTAATCTAGATATTTCTGGTTTTGTTTCTTGAGAAGAACCTTTCAAAAATGTAATGCAATTACAGAGAGGCCTGAACCAGCTCACCCAGAATCAAACCCAGTTCTGGCTGGAAAGGAGCCCTGCTTGTCACTTGTCACTTCATCAGACACTGGCTCAAAGCAATGCTGATTTAAAAATCAGTTCAGGCTCCTCGAGCCATTGCAAATGCAAAGAAAGAACAGAGCAAGAATCAAACAACCATATGAACTCTTTGACACAAGGCCTAAGTCACATTACCTACAGCCTTAGTGCACTTCTCATCTGATACCTCTCAAAAAATTTCAGACATTGCCACAATTTCATTCCTGACTCAAAGATAATTGACACTTTTTAATTATCTGCACTGGTAATATGCAAGTTTTACCTAGAACAAGCACCTGTGCCGTCTTCACTGTCTTCAGAAGCTTAGCCAACAAGATTGTACAAAATTTCTGTAAGATATGGAAGAAGCTGATTGCTCAACTTAAGCTTCTTCTTATATTGCTCACTTTCATATGATGGCTGAAACCGATTTCCTTACATGCTGTGATGACTTGAACCCTTTGGGGTTTTCCTTCTTCATTTCCTTAAAAGACAACACTACTTTTGAAACATTAATGGCCCATGCTAGATTGTGGCAAGTGATGATTTCAGGAGCAGATGATAAAGGGAGGCACAATCCCAAGGGATGTCTCGCTGGTCACTTCAGCTTCCACTGCCAGCCACACATCCCTGAGGGAATGGGGAGAACTTTTCCATGATCAACAGGATCGAAGGTGCTCAAAGACAGATGACTGCTCTGACTACCCCTGCTTCTCACAAGCAGAAATTTTTGAACTGTGCCTTTAACATAGAACAAAATTCCTGATCTGATTTTAAAGTTCTGGTGGAAGTGGTAATTCAGGAGAGAACTGATGGGCAAAATCTGAGAGGGGTGTGCTCAGATGTCTGCCCAAGGAAGACAATGTGAAAAAAGAAAAGCTATAATTGATTATGTGTTCCTTAAGAACTGAAATGTAAATGCATACAGAAGTACAGCACAATTGTATTCAAAATTTGTGCTCTTACACAAATTCCCTTCTCAGGTGGGGAAACAGTATTTGTGGAACCCTCTGGCCAGTCAGGAATAATATTTCATACAAACATACCAGCACAACACAGAGTTACCAGAACAAACAGATTCTTTGGGAATAAGAAAATACAGCATGAATACAGAAACCATGATGTGACCTCTCTTAGAGATCCAGTCACCTCTGCAGGTGATGCAGAAGAGAAGGGCTAAGATGCTCTGGAGTTCAAGAACACTGAGGACACTGGGTTATTTAATAAACAATGTGAATGGCATCTATAAACACTTGAAGGTGATGAAGGCGAGTGGAAGTGGTGCTGGAAGGGGACTGTTGGAGCTGAAGGACAATGCTGATGTAAGAGTAGCTGAGGGTAAAACGATCAGTAATAAATTTAGTCAGGACTAAGAGAAATGGCCTTCCACCAGCAATTCTGAGAGCTGCTGCTACAGCTTCTGAAATAGATGCTGTGTCACACAATGGCACAGCAGAGCACAGGAGCAGTTCTTCAGCCCAGGAGGTCCTTTTCAGTCCAGACACAGAATGAAATAAAGACAATAAATAATCCTCCTTATCCAAGGTAATTTTGACACTTTTTCTTTTAAAATCTACACCTGCCATACCTGCCACTGTAATTGGGATACTGCTCTCTGATGTCTGGGACCCTGACTGACACAAAGAGCTCTGAGACTGAAAGGTGCCAGCAGAAATAACCAAGAAACACAACTGTCCTGTTCATGTCATCCTCAGTTATCTCCTGATAACGCGCAGAGAGGAGGAGTGTCAGAGCTCACAAGCCCCGTAGGAAATGCTGCTCACATTGCCCCGAGTTCAAGGAATGATGCATAAAAGTGCTGGGTTTAAGACATGATGGGTACCAGAGTGAATCTCTGTAAGGTAACAAAGCACTGGCTGGAAAACACAAGCAGCAACAAACACACGTTTCTCACTATTTCCTCCCCCTTTTCTTTTCAGTATTATGAACCTTCCTGATCATAACTATGGCCTTCCTCTAGCATGAAGCAACACATTTTTTAACAGTCCCACAGATTAGACCTCAATAGGCCAAATGCTGAGCTTAAATGTTATGAATCACACACTCCATGAGTAGATGAACCCTTGAAAAGAAAGGTTTGGACACGGACCTATTCTAAAAGCCTCTGGTTCACTCTTGCATTTCCAGTGACCACGTGCTCTTCCCTGCCTTTCCAGGAATTAGCAACAGCAACAGCAGTGAGTCTAAGGCTGAATTCTACACAATCACGTTATAATTCTTGCCTCAGTTTGCTAATTCCAAAATACAGAGTGCCTTTAGCTAGTTTTGCCAAGTTGGAGATCATAAACAAAGATTTAAGAATTAAGCAGTGAAGTCCCTCTGGTGAGCAGTGACAGGGACCCAAGGGAACAGCTCGAGCTGTGCCAGGGAGGGCCAGGCTGGAGATCAGGGAAAGATTCTTCCCCCAGAGGGTGCTGGGCACTGCCCAGGCTCCCCAGGGAATGGACATGGCCCCAAAGCTGCCAGGGTTCCAGGAATGTTTGGACAACGCTCCCAGGGATGCCCAGGGTGGGGTTGTTGGAGTGTCTGTGCAGGGCCAGGGGTTGGACTTTGATGGTTCTTGGAGGGCCCTTCCAGCTCAGGACATTCTGTGATTCTATGACATACTAAAATAGGAAAGAAAGCTTAGAATTCATTTCTTTTTCTTAGCATACGTTAAGATTTTAACACTTTTAATTTCCAACAAAGACACAAACTAGTTGATGACACAAGGGATTGGGAAGTATGCTGGTGATGGAATGGTAGATTTTTCCTCTGTCATTCTCAATTAATTGTCTTAATTGGGATTTTTAAAATTAAGAGATCAATGCTGTTTGTTGAGGTTTTTTAAACCACCAGACTTTTGTGCTGTCTTTTTCCACAGTGGGGTTCTTTTCACACGCCAGTGCTTCACTACATTTTCCACTGCTCAGAAAATGAGAGGTGAGGAATTAGATTTTCTCCCAGCTCAGGTTCCTGCAGGATAATTCAGATGCAGTCCCTACACGATGCAAGTCAGTGATTCCCAGTGTAAAACAGTGCCACCAGCTGGGGACCCTGAGCAGGCCGTGAAGCACAACATTTGCATGCTACAGAAAAAAACCCCCGTGCTTCCCTTCGATAAGAAATCAGATAAATGCCCCAGCGATGGCTTTCACAGCTAAAGAGCTTTGACCCTAGAGCTGCTCCTTGCTACAAGCACACTCGGAACGTGGGAGAAGGAAAGAGGAAGGATTCCTGCGTGTGTCAAACGTTTATTTTCCGAGGATGACTGCACCAAGATGTCTCAGGTGACTGGTCACAGAAGCAGCACTGGCATTTCCAAACTAACAAGCATTCGCTGTGAGCAGCAGCAGCTGGAACCGTGAGACACAGCACAGAGTACAAGGGGGTTCCAGATAAAAGCTTCTCTTCCGCTGCTATTTAAGGAGGGATTTGGATGCACACACTTCACTAGGAGCAGGGAAAACGGCATTTACACGATTAAGACTCCAGTATTCCTCTGATGAAGGATTCCCTTATCCAAATTTAAAACAATCCAAGAGATTGCAGGTGAGAGAATAATCGCTGTGTTTTAAAGGAGAACAAATCCTTAGGAGCTGTTTTCATTCACTTCAGAATCAAACGAGAGCTTTGAAACACAGATTTTAAGGCAGTTTTTCTGCAGCATGCTCAGGTTCTGTAACGTGAAAAGAGCAGCACACCAAACCACTTCGCTCCTAATGATTAGGAGAGATTATGAACACATTTGAATAGGAAAAAAAATTACTTCAGTTCTCAACTATTTTCTTCCCTAACAGAAGAGCAATTCTTGCAGAAAGCAGATTATAATGCTAATTCAGTTGTATGTAAGCACCAGCTCCATCTCCATCTCCATGCCACGATGGAACTGTGCTCTTAGGTCCGTGTTTCTGACTTAGAACCTTATCTTTCTTACCTCGATTTCCTTTGTACTTGTTTTTGGCTGCACTGTAGGAACACTTTCTCAGGATAACGCCTCCTTTACCATTTATTTAGTGTTTATTACTGCTAGAACAGGCATGCACGTGCAAGAAGAACTGCTATAACTGCTACAAGCAGAATTAAACCCAACTCTTAAACTTAGAAAATAGTTATAAATAAGAGTGACAAATTACTTCATTGAATTTTCCTCCTCTGGAATATCCAAATAGAAATGTTCAGCTGGAGAAGCAGCATGCCATATATGAAATGAAAAGACCGAACATTTGTGGTTAAAAGAAACTGGGCTAATTACTCAACAGGAAAAAAATTCCTTATTTGCTCTATGACACCCGTGAATTCTTTCCAAAGTTATATTTTCTAAACAGCTGGTCTGCTGCTAACCTTGGTTCAACCCTTCCCTCTCACAGCAGCAGGAAATGTAAAGCAGGCGGTCCCAAAGCCATCATTCATAGCCAAATCAAACTGAGTTCTCCTTCCCTGAGAACCTTGTCAGCCATCTTCAGCTCTGGGCAAGGACTCTTCCTCTTCTTTCTTCTGTAGTTTAAGATCCCTAAGTTGGTACCTCTGCCTCTTCCCAGACCCTGCTCCTACTACGATGGCAGCCAACCTGACGGGTGTTGGCTGGGTGCTTCCTTTCCCTTCCTCACTGTCATGCCATAACCCACCAGGTGTCCCACGATTCATACTGGCCTTGAAAACTGCAATATTAACAAGCTCCCACAGTTGCAAATAAAACATGAAAGAGGAAGAAAAGAGCACACACTTCCCTCCCTCCGTTTTACAAACTTCCATTTGAGTAGGAGCACTCCCCTGGAAACGTACATTAAACCAATCTCCTGTTTATGGGAGACTTCATTAAACAGATGCACTCAAGCAGAGAGTCACAACCCCACTTTCCACATCAGCAGGGTCAGTGTAAAGCACAGGTTATCTGGGACATTTCCTCACCATGAGGATATACACTATCTCCTGCCTGCACTGCAGTACCTCACTGAAGCACCTGCCCTCAAGTTGGACTCCATGATGCTTTGGGTCCCTTCCAGCTCAGGAGATTTTATGATTCTGTGGAAATATACATGTTTGGCAATCTCAAATTGCTCTGTTCACAGCAGCATACGGATGTATGCTCCTGGTGTGGAGCACTGCTGCCACAGGATTTTGTGCCAGAGAAGCTGAATCTCTGAGAATCACTCATTGCTGAGGAACTCAATCAGTAGCTGTTTGCTCTTCCTAGGAAAACGACAAGGAAATCCCACTGGAGAACCAGCAACAGTCCAGTGGTTCTAGTCTGTATCCCCATTATGGGGTGGTTGTGTTAGGAGTGACAGGTTCTGCCCTGGGCTTCAGCCGAAGTTGTTTCCTGGGAAGATCATCCTGAGCTCAAAGGTGGCATCTCAAATTCCACACTGTGTGCTTGCATGAGGGCTGGATTTGACCTGGAGCCAACTGCTGGAGCTCACTGTGAGTTAACTTCGAGCTCCTCTCACTGCACCCAAGGGGCCAGTGCTTTACCTACAGGTTTACTTGTTTAGGTAAATGCTGTGTCCAGGCCAAGGACAGACGTTCCCCGTATTAGAGAAGATTTCTATTCCTCTCTCAAGTCACAAATCCATTCGATACCAATCATGTTTTATAGAAAAGAACCCAGACACAAAATAGATATGCTGTGAAATGAATCTGAATTGTATTCTTAATAGTAATTACATGAGACATTTTAATCTTTAGACTGCACCCCTTGTTCCACAAGCTTTATGATATGATTAAGTTTAATAAAAACATTTATCATAAGTACAATTTTGAAGACAATTCTACCATAATGGATATTTCTCCTTCATCCCCTCCTCCAGAAGTCCCATATAATTGTTCCTTTAGACATGATACATTAAGATAAAGAGTATATCAATATTTTAGTTTAATACAACAAAATAAATTTTAAATAAATTACTTACCTTTAAAAGAGCCAAAGCCACATGGAAGATTATGTTCATACCCTGAAAATAAGAAGAAAGAGACTTCAATCAGTCCCAGCACACGAACCTCTTTTCAAACTTATCATTATGTGGCATCAAAACTCAATGCTGTAAATCCCTAGGGAATGCTTCCCTTTTCCTGCTACACTTCCAAGTTCCTCATTAAAGCCTTGGGGCAGATTCCAGACTCCCTCACCGGGGGGAAGACGGCTCTGTGGGGCTTTGGGAGCCTCCAGTGAGCCAGGTGCTGTGGATGGGACAGGCTGTCCCTCCCGTTGTCTCAGTGCCTGTCATGAACAGTGCAGGATGTTGTCACGAGCAGGGCATCAACAAAATGCAAGAAATAATGCAGGGGATAGGATTTTGGTCAAGTAACCGAGCTTAGCTATGACTTATCATGCACAATCTTTCATACTCAAACTGTAAAATAACCCCAAAATACAACAAAGACAGCCCCACAAGTACACAAGACACCTTTTTTTACTGCATTTAGCCACAAGTCAAAACTTTCAAAGCTAAACAAGCTGCCGTCTGTATCCAGTGGCTGCTTGCTGGTTTGCAAAAGCTGGAAATACAAACGGAGAGAAATGCACTCCGTGAGAAATCAAAGGACAATACACATTTATTTGAAAATTAAAGACAGTCTGCAGCCTACATATGTTGATAATTTAAGATTGTAAATAGCTTTGTCTTAATCCCACTATGAAAAATACTATAAGCAGTTCTCATTTGCTGTACCATGTACTTCGTGTTCAGGATGTTTTCCTCGATTATATTTCCCAAATCTTCTTGCCTTGTTTAATGGCATGATAAATCTTTCCTTACAATGGCTCCCAGAGCTGGTATCTAGAAACATCTCAACAGATTGACACACAAGTAATACTGCAATTATATTATATTGTTGTGGGATAACAACATGACTTTTGACAAGGGAACGTTCTCCAAGCAATTTCTGCTTCCGCAACTGAGACTGTTTCCAATCCTCCTCCTGAAAGCCTGAGACTGTGTTTCTGTAAAAATCAGCTGTTATAAAAATGTGCTGAGACTTTACAGAAGCTTCCTTGGGAATAAATTGCATTTTTTACGTGGATAGCATGGTGCCTTGCAGGGACTGTACCATTAATGAGTGCTGGAAATGCTGCAACATCAGACATAATGAATATTGCAACACTGAATTACTGTGCAGTTCACTGCATTATCATTGTGATAACAAACTGGTTTTTCCCACTAGAGGTCACAATTGCAGCAGGACTGAATCTTACAACATCACTAGGAAACCCTTCTTCCAAACGGGATAACAATTATTTCAAGTTATTTGGCTTTACGTACTTCTTTTTAATCGAAAAATTTACAAAAATAGAAGTCAGGTTGCGACTTTCAGTCATGACACTGATAATACCAGAGCTCCAGCAGCAGTAAAATAAGTACATGGTACTTTCAGGTTTATTTCCAATGTTCATCTGAAGTCAGCAGGTAATTCCACACAGCCATGCCATTCACAACTTTTACCTTCCAGCAGAGAGGACTGACATGAACATACAGTCTGTAAAGGAGAGGAGTACCTACAAGCCATCACTGCATTTTGTTCTTAACAAACTGATCAGATTTTGTTCTGAGTAAGAGCACTGTGTCTAATAGCTGGACAGCTGAGTAATCAGTGTCCTGTGTATTTTCTGGCACAACCATAAAGAAATGTACACCAGTTCTCATTTATTTTCTAAATATTTTTTTTTCTGATCTGCCTGAAACAAATGCTGTTCCTGAATTCCAACCAATCAAACTCTCTCCTGGTACTCCTCTTACACCATCACTCTTCACATGGACAGCAATTGCAGCAGAAATAGGTTTCTACCTGCCTTGAGAATCCCCATCTCTTCTTTAAGCCCCACCAGGCAAGGGGCAGCTCACAGACCCGCTCCTGTTACTTGGGGTGGCTTGTTCAAGGCTCAAGCACCCTAAAACCAGAACATGAGAGGACTTCAAACCTCCCTATCCAGCTGTCCTGAGCAGCACTCTGCTGCTCTCAGCAACAGAGAAAGACCTGCACCCTCCTCTTTCCTCCCAGGCAGAGGCAAGTCCCGAATCAATGCAGCATTTCAGAGCTGAGCATCAACTGCTGCAGTTTCATGCTGACCAGGGAGGCCTTGCAGGGCCACTACACCCCAACAGCTGAGTGGACTGGAGGTGGATGCTGCAGATTTCAAAGCAGTGAAACATCTTAGCCCATGTCTGAACAACACTCTCAAGAACCACTGATCTGCCTGCTGGAGTTACTTGTCCTAACTCATGCAAGACTGTCCTTCCACAGCCAAGTTTAATGATTGTGATTATGAAAAAGAAGGCTCAGCTCATTTTCCCACAATCTCCTATTTAAAACCCTACTTAATTTACCACACAGTGATTTATAAGCTTCAGCTTGAACTTCTTCAGCTATTTTAGAAGAAAGGCTGCGAATACCAAAGTGCACCAGGCATATAAATCACTGGTAGCAATATCCCTCCAGCAATTTTATAATGGAAACATGGAAGTACATACAAATCATCCACGAGGGGGAAAGGGAAGGGAGCCCACATGAAACAAGCTTTTGATAATTACTTTTTAAAACCAAAGGTCATATGTTTAACTAGGTATTTTGAAATAAATGCTGTATGTCTTGGGGATGGTTTTTATCCCATATCCTTTTTTTGATTTGTTTTGGTTTTGTTTTGTGTCCACAATGGTCACTGCCTCTTTCAAACCAAGACATTACAATATCATGTACACCTCATCTTGAGGTTGAAAAGATTTGCATGTGAGAAAGTTGTTCATAATTACCTTAACACTTTTTTTAAATATAGCACAGTTAAAAGTAAAATTATACACTTATAAACAAGAACGTGTAAGAGCACAGGAACAGTGAGGGGCTTATCATCATGTCATATCACAGAATCAGGTGTTAAATTTAAGGACCCTCTTAAACTTGTGCAGAGGCCTGGAGAACTTTAAGAGAGCTCACGAAACTGTGGAGTTTTGGAGAAGGAACAAGCCCAACTCAAAGAGATGAATATGGTACAGTAAAGGTCAGCAAAGGGAGAATGTTGGAATTTGTGCCATATCACAGCCTCCTTACTGCCCCTGCCACACCGACCATCCCCTGCTTTACAGGCACACTCTGCTTTACAGGAGCACCTACTCCAGAGCAAAGAGCACCATTCAGCAGAAGAGCCCTTCATATCTACTGCTGCTGGGTGGAACACTCACCATCCAGGAAGTCCCCACTTAATTCATACAGATTCATGGAAACATCTGCTTCTTTGGACTGTATGTCAAAAAAGCTGTAATTTTCAACCATGGTTGGAGGAAATGTTCTCAAAGGCAAACCAGGGAAACTCTCTCACAGGACTGTAAAAATCAAATTATACATGTGCACTGAAACTAAGGACTGGCTGCAAGTAAATGGAAATCTTACGATGTTAACTCTGGTCTAGTGAGAGGCTTTCCCAGTTCCTTAGCTCCCTCCCAAGCCAAGATTCCTCCTGCAGATAGAAGCCTCTTTGAGGAGTCCTCCCTTTGAGTCCCTGTGCTCTCTGAAACAAGATGACTTTTGAAAAGGCCTGAAAAGAAGGCTGGGAACAAAGAACAAACCGAGGCTGGTAAAGATGCGATTCTGTGGGACCCAGTCTGCATTCAGAGAGATCTCTGTGACAGAAAGGCTGCTGTGGCTTCCTGCTGAAGGGAGGAGGCAGATTTATTCATCTGACCCAGCAAATCTGCCCAGAGGCCGGAAAAAAGGAAGTCAAGGGGCAGCAAACCAATACTTGCTACGAGCAAAATTCAACAGCCAAGCACAGAGCTGAGTGAAGCCAAACAATTTAGTCCTGTGTATCTGGAGAACATTTGCACTGGGGATGACTTTGGAATCTCTCTCCTGTTCTAAAGCTTCTGTTTAATGATGGAAGCCTCAGGAGAAGACAGGCTATATTCAATATTAGCATCTCTCCCTCTCCAACCCAGACCCCCTGACAGGCCTTCCTCTGGTTACACAGCAATACCCTTGGCAGCATCTTCACCAACAAAAGGAAGTGAATCTCTTCTTTAAAAAAAAGGACATTTAATTCATCAATGTCCTTATCTGTGGTTTTTTCCCCTAGATATGCATGACATGTAAAAGGAAACAGTGAAGATACTGATAAAATATTGTCTAAAGTGCAGCACCAGGTAAAAAGACAGATACGAGAGTCAATTAAGCACCTCCTTAAGGGCTGAGAAGCCTCAAGCCCCACATGACATGAACCTCTTCCAGCTTTCTAATAACTGAATTTTCCTTTCTGTAAAGGGAGATGAGCTATTGAACTGCAGTTAACTTGACATTGTTTCATAATTCAAAAGTGTTTCATAATTATGTGTTCAGCTGCACAGTCTTTCAAAGGAGCTACAGAGGGTAATTGGGGTTACAGAGTCCAAAGAAGAATTAAAATTCTATTTATGTTTTGGATGAGTTTCAGCAAAACAATTACTCGGCAACTCTAAAATGTTGAGAACACACAATAAACTTTAGGAATGCCACAAATGTCTTTGCTTAGCTGACAACATGAATATATGGTGTGAAGCTCAAACGTCCCCTGGTAAGCAGGGCAGCCTTGGAACACGCTCTGCACGTTAATTAACATCTTTTAGGCAGAGCTTGTGTAGCTTGTACATTTATTCTAGTTCAATGACAGGATGACTAAAGGAAAAAAAGGTTGAAGCTCTTGTTCAAATGAGGCACAACATGAATTAGCAGACTTGTGTAAACAACAGATACAGCTTCCTTACTAAAAGGAAAGATCAAACACAAAACAAATCACAAAGAGACCTTCTGCTAACGTGTGAGTGCAGTCGAGTTCTCAGCCTGGGCTTCCCCCAGTGACTCCACAGCCACTGCCTGTACAGTAACTCACACCAGGAAATGCTACAACACAGGAAAGAAGAAAACACAGCAATCTCCTCCCTGATCCTACAATTCTGTGAAAAACACACAAACCCAATTAAAACCAGCTGACTGAATTATTAGAGAGGCAGCTACCAGCGAGATGGCAAAACAACACCAGGGGATTCCATATTGATTTGTGTCACTTTTCTGTATTTTGCAGCATAAACCAGCACACAATGAATACCAGGCAACCAGGAAGCTGTATTAGTATGATTTCACATGAAATTCTGTTTGGTTGGTTGCTTTTAATAGAGATAAATGGGATTCAGGCGTGAATATTTACGTGTTTTGTGTGGTTTTCGTGTCATTTGCTGCTGAGACGTTGCTATGGCTGAACGAAGGCAGAGGCTGCTGTGAGATTAACATTTTTTCCCCTCCACCTTCTGTGACTGTTTGCAAAGGACAAAAATTACAGCCACAGAATTTTAAGGCTTTTCCACATATCAGACTGCTCCCTTGCATGTGGTATTTCTGCAGTGGCACATTCCTAATTCACCAGCAACTGGTTATGGGCTAGCAGCATTTGTTAAGCAAGCCATACACTAAGATTACTTTTCTGGTTTGCAGAGCTTTAAATTGCAGGGGTTTTAGATGTTTCTGTCCCTTTTTCCAAAACTGAAAAATATAGGGACAAAGAAGGGGGCCTAAGTTGACATTAGACACCAAAGGCCTTATCCCACACAAGGAGAGAAAAAGAGGCCCAGTATCTCTTTAGGTAAGACAGGTCCTCTGGTATGGAAGCAGGGAATGGCTGTTAGATGTGCTCAGAGGAGAAGGAAGCTTCCAGATCCCAGTTTTCATGAGAAGAGGTGAGGTGAGGAGTTCAGAACATTTCCTGACAGAGAGCTGTGCCTGGTTCCCCCTCTACCTGTGCTCACACACCACGAAGAAAAACACACGCTCACACTAAATCAACGCCTGCCCCCCTGCACTCCTCCTGATCTTCTTCCCAGTGTTTACTCCTCATCCTCTCCCTTTCCCTGCCACGACACAGCCCTGGCCCTCATCTCTCTGAACCCTGACACGATTTTCCCTTTCCAACAACGAGTCAAAGGCAAAGTTCACATTTTGATTTTACGTGTTTAGAAAATTCATAGCAGCCTCAGACTCCGAGCACAAAGCAACAGAAAGAGTTTTGGCACGGGCAGACTGCACTACCCTCTTCTTTAAAACACTTCCCAAATTAGCTCAGCTTCCTGGATTTGTTCATGGAATATCACACTCTCATTTGTGATACTTTCCTTCAGTAATTTCTAAAGTGTTTTTGAAGCCTGCCAAGACTGTTTAGGATATGCTGCTATTCCAATACAGCAGATGGCACTAGTGTTAAGTAAGCATTATGGAAATTTACTGTATTCCTAGAAAAAACAACCAAGTGAACATCAACTAGCAGGTGGCTAAAATATTTCATGAGCAATGGGGAAAGTAATTCAGAGACACATAGTGAACATGGCATTAGATGTGTCACCCCCCTAAGGCCCAGACTGGGTCATTCAAACCAGGCACTCATCTTTGGTACCTTTTCCACCCAGATCTCAGAACATTTTCTGAAACAGAAGCAGCCTTAACATTCAGGACTGCAAAATTTATCAACATCACCCAAAAAGTACCTTCTGTTCTCGTAAGTTATCTTGGATTGCAGATTGTTGTGGGACTGTTTTCCCTCTGCTCATGCTGAGCATTTATCATCAGCCTTGTTATTTTGGGGATACACAAGCAGCAGCCACGACTGGCAGATACACAAATTATGGATGCTCACAGGAACAGCTGGACAACCTTGACTAAAGGGTTATGCTGAACCCCGTGGCTCTCCTAGAACCTCTCAGATGCTCTCTATTAAAACACTCTTCTCCTCGGGCCAAGCCTGAATTATTACAAATTCTGTTAGAACGTTTTGTGTCGCCGGTCCCCATGGCAATACAGAACACGGTATTACACACCTCCAGGATTTCTGCTGTTGACTGAATTTTATATGCAAACACCTTATACTACTTATAACCTTCGCTTTGCAAAGAATTTTAAATTGTTTATCATTGTAATCTGAATGTTTTAAACACACACATCCAAAAGCTTTAAGAAGTTCCTCATGCAGCAAACACACAATCAAATCCTACACCCTTCTTTCTTTCTTTTCACTTTAATTTCTCTTCTAGTGCTGAAAAGCCCCCACAGTAGATTACAGCTGTAGTCATCAGATGAATTAGGCTAAAATTACTTTTCCTGTGGATTTAAATAACTCATCTCACTACATAAAAGCCAAGCATCCTCAGGTCTAGCAAACCTGAGGTTATCTCCATTGCAGACCTCCCACTTCTGCAACAAAAAAGATTATGAGGGCTGACGTGTCAACAGATGCTTGAATGCAGCAAACCAGCATTACCACTGGACATCCACATTCAAATTCTAGTCATCCATCTGGAGTCTGAGAAAACCTACTCTCCTTCTTCTTCAATTAATTAAAAGCTAATTATAGCAGTCTGGGAAAGAAATCCTTTCAGTGAAACAGCAGTGGCTGATAAGGACTTGAGCAAGACTCAGCTCTCCAGCAGGCCTGATGCAAAGGGACCGGGCAGGAGGAAAGACACAGTCTAAATGCCAAAATGTATTTGCCTGCATTCCTAAAAGGAATACAAACACAGGCCTCCTGGCCTTTTGCAAGGACCATGTATGACATTGACTTTGCTTTGGTAAATAGTACTGGAACAATGCACACAGCTCCAGCACTGATCTGTGCCGACCTAGAATTTAAGCCCAGTTTTTAATATGCTGTTACTATAAGGGATTTTATTTCTAGCAAGTCCATTCTGCTGTTTTGTAAGATTTCTTAAAATATTCATAACTGGAAGGGTTCACAACCGTAGACAACATGGCAATAACAAGTAATTCCAAAAAGTTCCATTTTTCTTTCCCTATAGATCTCCAAAAGATAAACACCCGTGCACAATCTTTTATTTAATTCACGTTTCATCTCGGCGCAGATTTACGGAGGAAGTGGGCTTGTTCTTGACTCAATTCCTGAGGAAGTTTAATAAATTGAAATGTTAATCTGTTCTTTCTCAACTCTGTTGAAGGCATCACAGAAGAATCTGACAGTGGGAGATGATAAAAAATAGCAGGCTATTATGGTCTCTCCTCCTCAGGCAGCACCAGCGCGGTGCCGGCCAGCCCTGAGCGGTACCATACGGCGTTTCCTGGCACATCCATCCTCAGCGAGACACACACGAGACACAAATCAAATCTTCAGCATCAAGGCTTGTGATTCTGCTAGGATTTTCAAAGTTCCATCAGGAAGGAGTGCTCCCAATAACCGTATCTCCCCAACGAGGTGCCCCGTTTTAGCTGTCAGTAAGTGTTCACGTACCAGCACCACGCTGTGCACGTTTTAAAAGATTGTTAAAGACACCTATCAGCCTTCATTATAACAGACAGCTTCTCAAAATCGATTATAAAAAATATTTTACACTATATTCTGAAAGCAACAGTTGATACATAAAGGCCAAGGAGTGATGGTATGCCAGCTTTGAATTCCAACCCTTCTTGCACTGTGCTGTGTGGTCCTGTGGAAGGCATGTTCCCTTCTTTGCTATCAGCTGCATCAGAAAACATTAAATAATTTCATATTCAAAACTGAAAACCAGTTGCATCCCTTTGTATCCAGCCATGATCACAGAATGGCAGCTTAGTAGTCAAGCTGTTAACTTAGTAGTCAAATTACAGAATCAAATTATCGATTATGACACTGAAATAAAGAACTACCTGTGCCAGCCCAGAAAGGGCAGCGTGCAGGAGAGGTTTTTGCATATTCCCTGCAAGGAGAGAAGCACCATCCTTAAGTGTTTTATATCCCCCAAAACTGCACGCAAAAATAGCCAGATCAACTTAAAATGGAGGTTCCCCATAGTGTTTCAAAATTCTCAGTTAATAATGGAACGACAGCTTGAGCTCTGCACCTCCTTTAGTTTTGGCAGCACTGTATATATCACAAAAGGTTAAAGAATTTTCTTTTTTAAGTAGAAAAAAAACCACGACAATTTAAAAACCCTTACAGACTATCTGCCAACTGGTTTGGGTTGTTTTTCTCTTTTAAATGCCTACTGAAGGTCACTTATTTTGTGTTTTTAAAACAAATACTTTCATTTAAAATCAAACATTTTAAAACACAAAATGAAGTGAAATGTCAACTGTTTGATACCCTGTAGCACAGCCGAGGTGCAGCTGTTGCACTGGGGACAGCTCTGAGTGACAAGAGCTTTACCTAGATGAATTGCTATTTCTGAGCATGACTTTAAATAAATAATTTAAAATAGAACAAAAAGAGACAGCAAAACAGAGCAGGCTTGCAAAGCGTTCAATAACATCATGTCATATTGATAGATAAGACTGACAAGTCCAAATACAACTCTGTGTCTCATCAACAAAAATGTTCTTCGGTGCAAACAGAAATAGCAAAGGGGAAAAGACAAATGAAACAGCTGCAACAGGCAGCTCAAAGGAACGTTGTAGAAACATCTCCAGGCTCCAAGCCACACAGTTTGCTGTAATCCCACTAAAACTTTCACCTGCATCCACAGGGTTGTGTTTTCATTACAAGCAGCTGAGCATTACAGTACGTACCACGGCACTGTGGTGGTGGACCTGCCTGGAAGCCCAAAATTCTCTTCAAACTTCTGTCACAGGGAAGACAAAGGATTCCGAAATATTTCATTTCTACATGAGGATGGGTGACAGATTCTGCCCCAGAATTACTCAGGCAATATTCTAAGACCACTGGAAACGTAAGTAATTTGGAGGGTTTGTTCACATCTTCAACAGCCTGGTGACTACTTAAAAAATATAAAAAATAAAGGTGCTAGGAAGACAACAGAATGAAATAACTCACCCACACAGGAGCCATGGCAAATCCCAAATTCGTGTGAATTTACTTAAAACTGCTCTGGAGCAATATTTCATGTGAGAACAATGAGAAGACCTTGACTGTAGTGACACTCACTTTGATGGCATTCTAAAACTCCCTCCATAAAACCTAATTCCCATCATAACTTTAGCTCCTTGTTCACAGTTATGCTTCTGCCCAGGAGTTCCACCCCCAGCTCGTGCTGCTGTTCCACTGTGCATGCAAGGGAAGGAGATGTGCCTCCCTGGTCAGCTGGGAAACTACAGGACTTCCAAGAGGTATTTCTCCTCTCTGGACTGAAAGCTGAGTATCTGTAAGGACTGATTTCATTCTTCCAGCCACAAGCAAAAATGAAAAACCCAAGCCAGTACAAAAACTCTTGCTCGACATGGAATCACTGAATGGTTGGGGTTGGAAGGGACCTCTAGAGATCAGCTATTCCAAGACACAAACTGTTCACCTGTAATTCAAATATTTTCCAGCAGACCAGAGAGGCTCCCTTATAATCATTAGTTGGCAGGATGCATTCAGCAATGGTTTTATACAGTTTTTTTCCCCTAATTTTTTCTTCCCTAAAAGAGTTGCATAGAATGTGAGCGTTTTGTAATGACAAACAGGACAGGGATGTGGAGAAAGCTCAAGTCAGGAACTTGAAGGGTATTTAAAACTCGTCTGTATCTATGACAAATTAAGGAGAAGGCTGGAAGCTTGTTTTTAAAAACTTAAGACAGTTCACTTCAAAGGCTTCTTGCTTTTCTGGGGATTTTTTCTGCAGAAAATGTTTCTGTGTTAGCAGCTGCCACTGTTTTTTCTCCTTCCAGTCGCCAGAATTATCAGCATGCTGGCTGTTCAGAGATAAAGCAAGGAACAATTTAATGCAGAAAAAAATGATGTTTTGATTTCCCCCATACCTCCTTCCAGAGGATGCCTGGACACACAGCTTCAGTCCTCTGCCAAGGAATGGCTTCTTCCTGGTTCTGCCTTTGGCCACAAGCCTTCAGAACTGACTTGCTCTCTACAACGGGGGCCAACCAGATTTTTATTTTCATACGACTTTAACCCCTGCCTCTCCCACAGATTCTCAGAACTGCCTGTTACTGGGGAGTGGTTGACTCCTGAATCTTAGGAGCACTTTTGTGATAGCCTACAGTGGTGCCTCAGGACGTTGTCTCCACGCTGCCCCAGTGTTTCTCACGATGTCTGTGTGTATCTTCTCACTTGAAATAACTTTTCTTACTCTTTCTGCTTTATTTTTAGCCGTAGTAAAAGAGGCTCCTTTAGCTGTGTGTCATTACGCAATTTAAACACCAACAAGTTTCCCTTTCCCCAGCATGATCTAATGTTGCACTCTCTCACTTCCTCCTTGGATTTCACCTCGGATTCTCCTTGGATTTCAGCTTCTTTCCCCCCGTAATTGCTTCAGACACACTGAGATAAACATTGCCAATATTACCCCACCTTGTTTTGATAACTGAGCACCAACAGGCAGAATAAGAAAGTCTTAAGGATTGAGTCCTACCAAGGCACATGAAGCAAGCCTGAGGATTCTCAGAGAAAATACTTCACAATAAAAATGAACAAAACGAACTAGAGTCAACAGCGTTTCATGCAGCCTTCACCATTTAAAATTATCAAATATTTTATCTATCTATTTACTTTCATGTTTGTGACCCCTTGAAATTGGAGAGGAAATCAGTGACAGGTTTAAAAGCAGGTGTAATGCCATGGATGCTCTGACTTCCCATTTACCAAAGGAAGGACCGACATTTTACCAAAATAAATATTCTAGATTATCAACCTATTCTGAGTGGCTTTTAAAAGAAAGTGTAGATGTATCTACAGTACAGACACACATGTTTTGTATCTGGAGTAGTGTGTTCCTAGTTGGAATAGCAGGGAAAAAACAAAAGTTAGGAGCTTCACTCAGCTGTGAGTTTGGCCCTTCTCACTCTTTGTTTTGTATCAGGCCACCAAAGCAACACCACCAGTCAGTGCCACCATTTCTGTCTGTGGGCACTCTGAATCAGGCCACTTGGAGAGCCTTCCTTGCCAGGTGTCTGCAAGAAATTACAATTCCTAACTTTGAATAATCATTCAACAAATTAAATGGAAAACAGATGTGTGCATCAGATATTCTTAATGAGACCCCTCAGCAAAAAATGAGGCAGTGCACAGTTCTAATTTTAAAACCAAACCAGTGTCTCACTGAACATCTTCTGTTCAACATAACCACAGTTTCTACATAACTCAGTCACACACATTTTATAATTGAGCAGTGAAGGATTTCAACAAAACGAAAACAACAGGAAGAAACACTGATGGAGTGGGGGAAGGGCTTTCTGATTCAATTTTTTTTTTTACCTCACAAAGTAGTAAGTCAATGATGTGGAAGACCATGCAGAGTGGAAACTTGGCAGTAAAAAGAGTGAGGAACCACTGGGATGCATACATATGAGCTTCCAAATTGAGGTCTGAGAAATGGCTGTGCAAGTCTGGTAACTGCTCCTGGAATAAAGAAAAAATGTACATGTTTCAGTGTTACTCATTAATCTCAGTTCTTCATCCATACTTTCAGTAAGGACTGGGGTTGCTAAATACCAAAAAACACAGCAAAGTGAAAGCCTGGCTTCTTCTGAGCAATGAAAATGTTTCTTGATAAATTTCAGTGCCCATGGTTACAGCTTTTAGTAAGATATCCACAGTGGATTCTATCACAGTATCAAAGAACATACTGAGATTAGACTGAGAAATTACAAAATCTCCAACAGTTGAAAGGCAGAGCAGTCGTAAAATCTGTGTCATGGTGTGTATTTTTAAGTTATTCCTCTGCTGTGTCTTCCTATAAATGCTTCTGCCACAAAAAACAACAGCTACTGGAACCTGATCGCCTTGCAGAGCTTGAAAGCAACAGAGAGCCCAACTCCATGAGACCATTCCTCTATCCAGGAGCACATACAAGCAACACCAAAAAAGCACTGAAAATCCTACTGAACAGTGATGATATGGTCATTTAATAAAGTATCTTTGTTGAGAGTATATTTGTTAGTAAAACCTGGTTTGTTTGTTAACAAAAATCTTTGTGAACGTATGTAAATGTTGAGAAGTCCATATGCTGAAGTGTCACATTAATTAGTAAGCAATTCTACTCCATCGAGTATGAAATATGCACGATTTGACATCTGAAAAAATCTCATTAAATTGACAATAGTCTGGTTCGTTTGGTTGCAGTGCATCCCACAGAGACACCTATGGGCGGCTGTGAGAACTGACTTCAGCACGCAGCCTTTCACTGTGCCAGCACAAGGGCAGGGCCTAATGAACCCTCAGTAATTCCTTATCAGCCAGAACAACAATGGGTAACATCTGCAGCCGTTCAGCTCTGCTAAACTGCTCGATGAAATGATTCCACCTGAAAAAAGAGCAGAGTCTCTGAAGAGACAGGAAAAGCTGCCCAATGATCCACACCCCACTGGTATTTCAGGATGTCCTGATTCGCCTGACCTCTGAACATCAGCATAATTCATGGAAAGTAGGACACTGATGGAGGCAGTCCAAAGGATACTCTGGCCTCAGCAGCACGGAGACACCCCCTCTAAGCAATCCCAGAAACAGAAAGAGAGGGAGCAAGCAAACAGAGCGGGGGGAAAAAGCCAGATACCTGCTCTGCTTGGATACAAAGATCAGCAGCAAGAGTGGTCTATCAAAGACAAAAGGACCTCGAAACAAATCTGACTCAGGATGTTTGAATTCAGCTATTAAACTTCCCTGCTTTGCTTTTACCCCACCTCTAAAAGGAGAGGGGTTTTATTGTCCAATAGCTTTTGGAAGCAAAGCGTTAATCTCTTCTTCACACCAGTATTTCTGTCCATGAAATAAATCGAAGGAGAATTTGTTCCTCTGGCCCCACCTGCATTAACTTCTCCAGCTGGAAAAATTTGCAATGGAGATCTTCAAAGTTATTTCTGTAGAGGTCCCTCAAGCCGTAGTCATACATTATTTTCACAAACACACAGAATGCCTGCTCCTCTGGCATCTGTTTGGAAAAATACACAAAAATAAGGTTAAGAACAGAACTAGGGCTGGGCATGCCTTACACAGACGCACACACACACTTAAAAACCTTATGCACAAGGAATTCAGAACCAGGGATGTATTCAAATTTTCAGCCAAGTACCATGAATGTCAAATTACCCATCTAAAATCTCAAGGGGACTGTTCTCCTGGATGAGCACCTGGATTTGGCTCTGTGAGGCCTTCTCTGAAGAAAATGTGGGGTCGTATCACAGGTTCAAGTATATCTACATCCCAGCAGCACAACTGTCAGCAGCAATCCTTCTGTCAAATAGGTATGAGAACAACCAGTCCACAACTCTCAGGCACATAAAAGCAATTTAAAATTTAAAAAAATGAATGAAAATAAAATATAAAGGCAACAACTCATGACAGTGATGTCTACTGAGAAATACTTGGTTAAATGGGAAAAGTTCAGGAGAAATAAGGTACAACCAACCTCTAGTGAGAACAATGCTCATCCACTTTGATCCAAACCCCAGGACATCAAACTCTGACGTCAGGTTTCCCACAATCCCATCTATCCACATGCTGACTCTTCCGGAATCCCTACACCCATAATCTCTATTTCATTCTGACCAAAATGTCTCCTCCAGCAGAGGGTTGGAAGGTGGCACTAACACGAGCTGTCTGAGCCACTCTCCACTTGTATTCATTGGCTTGAGCCCACTGAATGCTGAATTGGTGGGAAGCCCTGTGTCACAAAACCTCCTCATCATCTTCCCGACTTCCCTTGCCTTCAGGTAACACATGACAGGCACAAACAGAACCCAAATCAACCTTTCAATCCCATTAAAAACGTGCTTTCTTCAGGAAGCACCAGATTGTAACAAATGAAAACAACTACTGAGAACCAAGAACAACTCTTGGCTTTTTAGTGCATTCACTCATTTGGCCAACTGCCAACTCCTTATCAAATAGCAGCTACAGATAAAAGCTCAGTATTTTCTTCAAAGAGAATTGTAGGCTCTTGATATTTCCCTTCAGGGATGCATCTTTCATGCTCAGCCCATGATTAGGGCCTGTCTCCAGGGCCATGGGCAGGCAGTTTGGTTTTCATTTTCAGACATCATAAAGGAAAGTAACTGGTCAGCACAAAGCACTGCCAGCCTGGCTGAGAGCTGTCAGTCTGGGCTTGATTCACCCAACACAAACTCTCAGGAATTTCTAAGCTCTTCGTCACAATTCCATCTGGATGCAATGACCCCCACTGACAGCACGGAAAAGCTGCAGACAAAGTAAAGGGAAGAAATAATTTTATCCTGACCAAAAGGCTTGAATCTGCTCTGTAAGACAGTGAGTGCAAATTTCAGGGGTTTTGGTAAAAGCCAATTATTTCTAAGGAAACAACAGGTGCTCATGCACAGGCACATCGACCCTACATGCTCAGTCAGACACTGGTGCATCGACAGCTGTCCCTCCCCCACGACAGGGAGATGGAACAGAGGTCAGGACTGGGCCAAAGAGCTCCCCAGGCCCTTGCTCTCAGTGAACTGAGGTTCTCCAACATTACTAACCCCAAGGATTCAAAATCATAAATTGAATTTTCATTTCTTATTTTATTTAAGCAATACACAAACTTTGGGCATTGCCATTCTGATTTTTAGCATTTAGCTATTTGCCCTTTGCTATCTTTTCTTTGAAATCACAAAAGCCAGAAATTTGTAATTTTTTTAGTGACATTTTACGTGGGATTTTTTTTTTCCCACAGAAAATGACTCTGAAAAATAGAAAAGAAAAAAATGTCAAATACTGTTAGAATTACAGGACAATTATTAGAGTTGGCAACACTGCTCCCCTGGGATTAGAAGTTACCTGCATTAGAAATTCCTTGATGGGAATTTCATCAAGGAAGCAAAATCACAAAAATAGACAATGGAGGTTCAGGCTACCCAACCATCCCTGAAACATAACTACACTGAAGAGAAAGGATAACCTGTCCCAGAAAAAAAAGGGAACGAAAAAAAAAATCCATGCCAAGACAGAACAGTTAGAGAGGGTCTTACAGGCATTCACAGCATACAGATTGTTTGGAGAATTTGAGAAAAACAAGAGTTTGAGGACATCCTAAGAAGCTCCCAAATTACATGAGCTCACTGAGGCTGCTTTGCCTTCCCCCCTCCCCTGAGCATTTCACTTTAACATGCTCTGATGAAACCAAATGTTACAAAGGACATATTAAAATGGGTGTAATTTCCATTTAGCATTCCCTATGTGCAGGGCAATTTCTTCCAGCTCCAGAAACACTGGGAACAGAGTTGATTCTCTGTAGTAATGACAGCACAGAACGAAGGCAGAGGGGCTGAAGTAGCAGTAAAATGTTAAGAATGTGACACCCACCCATTTCTAAAGACCTCTGGTATTGAAAAGGGCTTATTTTTCCAGTGGAACTTCAAAATCCTACTTTGGGTGAAAAATTAATTGCAAAATAACTGTTAGATAAGCTATTTTATGTCATACAGTACATGTTAGACTGCAATATTGGGACTAATTCAGGTTTATCCTTAAAAGATCCACAGCTTCTCTGCAACACTGTCGTCTGTATCAAGTTTCTTAGGACTCCAAGGAGTCCCAGCTCTCACTAGGAATTACAACTTAAACTAATCTGAATTTGAGTTCCAAATGCCTTAGGAGGTGCATGTGTAACATGTATACCACCAGCAGCTGTCTCAAACCCATACTTCAAAAGGTGTTTCAATCCTGATTGATAATTTACTATAATAAAAACCCGAGAGAAAAAGCAGGCAAGAGCCTGAGTAAGAACTGTGGTTGAGCTTTGGGGTGGCTTATTCAGACAGACTTATCTCAGTAAATAATGCTACTTGAATCTGCTGCTTTTCCTCTGAGACATCAGAAGTAAAGCATCTTGCACCTATAAAAAACTGTGTATTCATTTATCTACCTCAACATACACCCACATCAAAATTTGTGCAGTTTTTGATTACAGGCTAAAATACCAAGGTTAAAAATCAGCTTTCCCTCAGGAGATATTATAAAATATCCCTAGGAGAAAAAGTCTCCCAAAATATTAGTGAGACTACTTGCTTTGGTGAGCTGCTCTGAGAATGTCTCCTGGAGTTAAACTCCCCATAAACACAAAGGGAGCTCACTTAGGTGACAACTAAATAAAAAGCAAATATTAATATGTAACAAACTGGTTTCAGGTTTTGACACAGAAGTACTTGGGAATTTAATGGATTTCTCCCAGACAAAGGAAATCTACATTCATGAAGACAGAAGCCATTAATCTCTATGGCCAAAAAGCAACAAGAGGAAAATTAATACAGGCAAATAAATAACAGTAAATATCTCTCAAACAGCATGGCTGCAGCACTGCAGATTCTACAGCTGAGTCGGTTTCAAATATCAAAGCTTTCATTTTGCAATTAACTCACATGAAGCAGAAGCACAGCTGCAAGGAAGGACTGTCCCTGGCAATAGCCAATGTCTTCATCGTAGACAGAATAGGCCTAGAAAAAAGAGAAGTCAAACTGTGTTTAAAATGCACACAGGCATTACCAAAGTGTGTTCTCATCAATGGGCCATTCGGGATGCTTCCTTCCAGGATCTGAAGGGGCCTACAGGGAAGTCGAAGAGATACATTCCATCAGGAACTGGAGGGACAGGACAGGCTTCTCACAGCCAGAGGGCAGGGTTAGATGGGATATTGGGAAGGAATTGCTCCCTGGGAGGGGGGGCAGGCCCTGGCACAGGGTGCCCAGAGAAGCTGTGGCTGCCCCTGGATCCCTGGAAGTGTCCAAGGCCAGTCTGGATGGGGCTTGGAGCACCCTGGGCTGGTGGAAGGTGTCCCTGCCCATGGCAGGGGCTGGAATGGGATGAACTTTAAGGTCTCTTCCAACCCAAGCCATTCCATGATCCTCTATGTAACACCGCTCAAGCTAAAATAATAAAAGGGGTAAAACTGTCACTCTCGTGCTTTCAGGGCTTTTCTAAAAGCACCCCCAGGCCACTCTCAACCTTCCACAGATGCTGTAGTTGTAAATTGTTATTTTTATTTTTCATTTAGCATGGAAAGAGTCGGATGCAATTTCCCTTCACCTAAATCAAGGATAATTCTGCTCAGGTCCATAATGATAGAACTTCACCAATACAACAAATATAACATGAAAACCAGGGTAGTTTGTGCTGTGGGGAGAGTGAATGTTTGTTCTCAGAAAAACAAGTTCTGACACTATGGAAGTACAGGACTGAAGGTTAGAAAACTGCCAAGAACTACTCTAACCTGAAGATTCCATCAGAAACAGTTTTTCTGTGCCCTTGTTATGCTGAAGAATGAACAAGACTCATTTTCCTACGCTATGACAGACGTGCTTTTTCTTACTCTTAAAAAATCCCCAAACTCAAATAACTAACCTTTCCAAGATGAGAAGACAGATACTGTTTTTAAAGAGATGTCAGAGGATGTTAAGAATTTGAGGAAACTTGAGGAAGTCTAAGCAGCAGCAGGACTGACACCAGAGGGAGAGACATCCTGAGAGTAAGCGAGGTACTAAGGTCACAGCCAGGGAAAAGCAAAGCAAAGGGCAGAGCCAGGGGGACGAAGGAGCCACAAGGAGCAGAAGATCCACTCTGCCCACACCACCACACTTACCCACAGCTCCAAGTAATAAACACAGAAACATGGGAATGAGCATGGTCAGGGGTCCCGGGGAGCCCACCCACACTGGGGCTGTTCCACAGTGCTCCAAAGGTGGATATGCTGCCTCTCCAAAAGGCAATAACTGTAACTCATAAAATGTGACTCTTTTCCAGCCAACAGTATCAACAAAACTGCAAATTCATTCTGCAGAAATGCTGAAACGAAGAACAAACCTTTAACCTAAAGTTAAAGCCTTTAAATCACTTCACTTTTTCATTGTGAGGGGGAGAATGCGGTATTAGTGAGGAATTCTGAAATGACTCCTGAAGACAGGATTTCTGTAAGTACAGCCCAAGTATTCCACTAAAGGTCACACTTTCTGAACAATTCAGCCCTACATTCCCTTTGGGAAAAGCTGACCTGGGACTTGCAGCTCTTTGCCCTTTGTCTGTGCTGCTCACCACTCTTCTGAAAGCTGCTAGATGGGATTAGTTAGGAGCTGAGCGAAAATAATCCCAGCCCACTGCTCAATTTCAGTGGACAGGAAAATTCAAAAAGTCACAGAAATCACTGAAAAACATTTAATGAACTATTACAATCTGCTTACCAGTTTAAAACAGCTCCAGTCACAAAAGTCAAATATAACAGCTAACCTGAGAAGTGTACAATGGCAGATATGAAATTCACTTGGGAATAAAAAAAGGATGCTCTCTATAAAAAAGTTAATTAGCTACTAAGTACTAAATTAACAGAAATTACTTTAATTTATATATACATATATATTATATATAATATATAATATACAATATATAGTATGTCATACATATTAATATATTATTAATTTCTAATTTAATATTTTATACGACTAACTAGAATCATCCACTGGTTAATCACCATCATGACTCTTTACCTATTTGTTCCCCAGATCTATCAGTTTATAGATGCCTAATACCTTGTCTCTGAAGCTTTCCTAAATGATGTATTACTCCTGGTTTTGATAAGCTAGCTCTGCTTAGAAACAGATGTGCAGAATTACGAATGAGGAATCTGATTTATGGTTTCTTCATACTATATAAAAATACTTCTAATTTACTTTTTAAAAATCTAGGCTGAAAAATGAACATCAAATTATCAATACCTGGGGGTTCTGTTTTGTGATAAGCATTACAGTGAATAATTTGCTGAAAGTAGCAATAAATGAATCCAAAGGAGTTATTTTGAAATAAGTATTGAGAAACCAAAACACTGGAGAAAACAAACTGCTTCCAAAGCTGCCATAGATTGAAAAGTACAGAAAGTTGTAAGAAATAAAAACACACTTCTTTTGAGATTCTGAAAGAAGTTGAAGTTACAGCAAAAGAGGGAAAACGAGGAGGGTACAAGAATAAAATCCTCACTCTGCAATTAAATACAAAAATATGAAGGAACAACAGCTAAATTTCTCATAATCAACTTCCTAAACACCTCTGAGCTCATAATAAACCAGTTTCAAACACTTTCAGGGCAGGAAGGCAAAGTCTCTGCTTGGAAAATGTATGGTCAGGGTAAGAAAGTTGTATTTAAGCTCCAGCAGAAAATCCCCATGAACTTTCCTTGTGTTTGTTACAGAAGAATCACAGGGTTTGTCATCCTGCTGGAACCACTGCTAACAGGGGATGTGTTGAAGGACCTGTGTCCAACTGAGTATCAGAAGAAATAATAAATTAAAGGGAATAAAATTACTGAAAAGTTATTAAGAATAGACAGTTCTTCAAAAAGCTTGAGGGGGAGAAGTAAACTGGTAAACCACTAATTGCCTGATTAAAACAGAAGAGATGAAAAAATTGAAACTTTTCTAAAAAGCTTGATCCATAGAACTACAAAGCAGAAAGTACTGGATCATTTGGTTTAAATAAAAATATGAAATTAATTAATGGACACTGCCTGTATAGCAGAAAAATGTCCAAGGGCCCCAGTGAAAGGATGTAATCATTAAAACACCTTTGAAGCAACCAAAAACCATGAAAAAAAAATTCAACTGCTTGATCCTCTTGCTTTTTTGAAATTCATTTCTACCAGGTCCTTCCCCAAAATCTGATCTTGACAAGCAGCTGTTATCAGACACTTGGACACAAACTTCAGCTCTGCATCAGAACCAGATCAAAGAAAGATTCTGCTCTTAAGTCACAACATCATAATCCTAGCAACTAAAGGTTTAGTTTTTAATGAGGTCTCTAAAATCCACATGATTTCATTGCATCTAGCCAATGCAAAGAGACTCTGGAAGCTTAATGCACATTACATTTCCAATTATACAGTTTTATTTTTAAGCAGCCTATGGGATTTGATAGTGCTGAAATATGATGTAATTAACCAGAATAACCTCAAAAACCAGGATGCTGCCTACAGATCCCACCACAATATCATCTCATTAACTAAAGATCTAAGATTAACTATTAAAGGAACTGAGGAGCGTTAACTTTCTCTTTCCACATGAAATACAAAACCAAGGTAAAATCCCAAATCCCCTATTTCCACTGCAGTCATTGTTACTTTACAGTTTCAAGAGGATGGGATTTTTCCCATGACAACCTGTGACAATGTCTTTTAGCTTACACAGTCTTTTAACTTACTATTCTCCTAAGCTCTTGAGGAACTTCCAATTACAATTCCCCAGTTAACTGAGATTTTAAATATTCCCTGTCTCATAAATGGGATTTAATGAAGGTTCTGACTTGAAGCCTATTTTCATTCATTTGAACTAAATGAAGATCTCACAGAATTCAGACATCTTTTTAATAGTTATCTGTATCCTGAAGAGAAGAACTACTATGCAGTTAGCAGTACACGATCATTAGGAAGTGAATTCTTTGGAAGCAGAGTCTTCTCAAAGTCCACGACAGAGAACCACCTGCACGTTGGGAAAGTGAACCAAGAACCCAGGGCTGGGCAGAAATTCTTCTCCAAAGCAATTAACAGAGGAAAACCTGCCAAGGTCAGACTCTTCTGTAGACAGAAGAATTCCAAGTACGTCGCATTTAAAAGACGAAGGGAAAGGCGGCTGAGCGGAAACCTCAGATCTGGGATTTCTGTGACTGCTGTCTGCGAGTGCCAGCAGGTTTAAATATGGAAGAGTAGAGGTTATGCCTCTCTATGATCCCTCTGAAATGACCAAGGGAAGCTACTCAGTGTTTAATACAGACAGAGCTCGGGGCTGAAGTCTGCTTTAGTAGATTTAAATGATTTTCGTGGTGTCTGAAACTCAGACTGCCTCAGGAAAGCAGCCATAGCTGGATGCAGACTTTTCACCCAACAAGGTATTTTATTACATGCTCAGTCGCTAAATCATTTTAGTAACAGTACAATTCAAAACTCCATACCTAAGTTTATTCTAAGGCCAACAGTCTGAAAGTAATAATATTCCTCTGGGTGCAGCATTGAGTTTGTATCACATTATACAAGGAATTTCTGCATTAACTGAAAACAGATGCACAGAGAAGGATCCTTATTAACATGTAAACAGAAGAAGACAAGGTAACATTAAAAATCCTTTGCATGAAACAAGACAACAGTAATTACTAGCACTGCTCTTTGACCCAAGAGCAAGGAAAATAAACAACTAAAAACAGATGAAAAACGATGCTTAATTGTCTGTGTTTATCCTAAAATTGGCAAACAGATTTCTGCAGGAACGAAAGAGATCTGCTCTTGGACAAACTGGACAAACACTGAAACTTCCCATTTGTAAATCTAAGGAGATGCTAAGGATTGAAAAATGTAGAAGAATACATGCACAGCGAGAAGAGGTGACTGTCTGAAAAGGCATGCTGCGATGAAATGGAAAAGGAAATGTAAAAAAAGTACGAAAATTAGACTTTCAGCTTATGGGCCAGCACTAAGCAGCAGCTCAGCTGAAGCTTAATCCATCATTCACAGCTTCTTGTGGGCAGAGAAGCCACTGGTTACAGAAGAGCAACTCAAGAGATATTTTCGTATTTCAGTGCGCAGTAACAAAAGCTAAAACACCCCACAATGGAGCCCAGTCAGAGTTAGCATTGCTAGGAAGCAGTTTCTTATTCCCTCTGCCAACGTGGGTACCAAAAACCAGACACTGCAACACCAACTAAAGCATAGAGTTTGGTCTCACAGCAAACCAGCTGCCACACTGACCCTGCACCTCAAACCTTCAGGCAAGAGAGAGAGGGGCACTGGGGAGAAACAACAGATCTGATCCACAAAGGGGTAAGTATTTAGTAACAAAATATGGCCTGACACAAATGATTCCCGTCCTTCTGCAAGGCCTTGGCTTCCTGAGAAACACTAACACCAACTCTGAAAGTCTGAGAAGTAATTCAACCATCTTCTGCACGACAGGGAAGCACTGTGGCTGTTCTCCCGGTGTGCCCAGGAGGAGCACCCACCGAGCTAACCTGCTCCATTTTCCTGCACCCTGCTCCCTCTTCCCCATTGCAGCCACACTGGTTGTTTGTTGGACAGGAGTTACTTTAATCAGAAAATGAGGGAAAGCATGCATCGTGTTAAATTCAACACTGCACACTCTCCTCCAGAGAGTCGAGAGGATTAATTCTGCCAAGTGCCCTGATTCCCTGGAGCATGGAGCTGTGAGTACACACGGAGCAGGGAAGCAGGCACTGAGCACTGTTCACTTATGCATTGGAACACTGAGGTGAGCTCTTTAAATAGAGCTGGAATTTGCAGAGGAGTTAAACAGAAAGCATGCAAGAAGCAGCAGTTTTCCCGAAGATTCTCCGGAATTCGCTCTGTGAAAATCCAGCTTAAGTGGTGTCCTCAAGTGAAACCTCCAGTCTAGAATCTGAAACTCTTTTCATTCCTTATCACCATTGTCAGTCCTGAAGTTTATTTTTAGGTACTTTGTCACATAAATGTTCTGCAACAGAAAAAGTTTCCATCTTTCCTGATTTCCTACTGTTCCGAAGAGGAGATTAAGAGATGGAACAAAAACTGACAGACCTGTTAAAATGAGGCAGAGAGCTTTTAATGATTTCCCTTTTTATCTGACAGCTCAGATCATCTCCCATTTCAGTGCGGAATGAAGAAAACGCTCTTCAGCTTTTTACCCTCTCACTTGAGGACAGACCCTTCCCAGCCATACTCAATAATCCCGTTCTTCAAACTTTTTGCTTTCACATTAGAAGAAGGGCACGAGTACCCAGCACCTCTGGTAAAAGTTATTCCAGTAATATAAAGCTGCCACATCATTACTTTCAACACAGATTATTACTATTTATTCCCAATGGAATGGCAAGTTTATAAGCAAATTAATTAGGCTTGAACAATATTTCTCAAAAACCCACACACTGGAGAGGAAACAGTTTATCAATCATGAACTCAAGGTCGGAAGCCTCGTTGTCCCTTCTGGAGGTGCTGAAGAACGGATGCCTTGAGTGGCTACCTAGAAACAGAGACTAGACAGGAATAAAGGTGGGTATTTATTTGAAAGGCCTTCACAGGCACATCCTGGGGAGCCAGAGATGGGATGGATGGGGAGCCAGAGATGGATGCCAAGATGGACCCCGAGTCACGAGTTCTTCACACTTTTATAGGTTTGGTCCATCTGCATATCAGCATAAATTCACCAATTAAAACTTTAGCTAATGATGTAATTTCTTCGATTTCTCCACCGCTCTAGAGGCCCTAGTTTACCCCTTTTGGGCCCAGGACAATCTAAGTGTCCTTGAATAACAACCTCAGAGAGGTTTGGTTATGTGCAGCTGACGTGAGAGAACAGAAGTTAACCGGCTACAAGAAAGTGCAGAGTTACAACGAGGCAATACAGGATTTGAAGAATAAAGCTAGAACCTAAGGCATCACAGTCAGACCCAAACAGACATCTGTCCCAGCCACAGTCATTTAACAAAACTGTGCAGAGATGAAGGAAAAGTCACTGTCAGGAAATCTCCACAGCAGTTCTGCCTGATCTCAATACTGGCATGTATAAACCCTTAAGTGTAATCAGTCAATTTATGAATAGCTCCATGGTGAAGACTGGATATGGCTGTTCTAGCAGAAAGCACTGTTTCCCAAATCCTTCTTTGAACCAAGGACCACATAAAAGAATGAGGGAGTCAGCAAGATTACCAGGATTTTTATGAACACTTCAACAAGATCCCTACCCCAAAGGCTTTTTAGCTGCTATAGAACATCCCCTTATGCACTCAAATAATTGATTAAAGAAGAGAAAGCAAAAGGGAAGGAATAAACAGTCAGTTCCCACCCAGAGAATGAAGGTGAGGTCACCCACAGAACCCTGCAGAAAGATGTGCTGCAAATATTCACAAACCTTAAAGAACACATAAAAATAGCACAGTAACAAAGACTGCTGATGAGACAAAGCTGTTTGGAGCAGGGAATTAAAAATTGACTGCAAAGCTGCTATGCAGAACATGTTCTATCAAGAGAAAAGTGGCCAAGTGACAGAGGTCATTCTACTCTGGGTAAATACAAAATGCTTCTCAGAAAGAGCAGCCCTCAACTTAATGGACACACGGAGAAGTCTCTGACCAAAGATCACAGATCCCAGAACAGTTTGGGTTGGAAAGGACCCTAAAGCTCATCTACTTCCCCCCCCCGCCATGGGCAGGGACACCTTCCACTAGACCAGCTCGCTCCAAGTCTCATCAAACCTGGCCTTGGACCCTTCCAGAGATGCAGGGATGGGGCAGCCACAGCTTCTCTGGGTAACCTGTGCCAGGGCCTCACCGCCCTCACAGGGAAAAGAATTTTTTCCTAATATCCCATCTAACCCTGCCCTCTGGCAGTGGGAAGCCATTCCCCCTTGTCCTGTTACTCCAGGCCCTTTCCCAAGCCTCTCTCCAGCTCTCCTGGAGCCCCTTTAGGCACTGAAAGGGGCTCTGAGGCCTCCCTGGAGCCTTCCCTTCCTGCCTTTTTAAAAATGGGGGTTATGTTTCCCCACTTTCACTCAGTGGGAACTTCACAGGATGCCCATGACCCCAAATACGATGGCTTAGCATCTTCATGTGCCAGTTCCCTCAGGGCCCACAGATGCATCTCACCAGGTCCCACAGCCTTTCGGGCTCCTGGGATCATCTCAAACCTCATCTCCTACATCGGGCAGTTCTTCATTCTCCCTGTCCCTGCCTTTGCCTCCTGTGACCTTGGCAGTGATGTTGGAGCACTCCCCAGTGAAAACAGAGGCAAAACAGTCACGGGGTATCTCAGCCTCCTCCACGTCCCGAGTTGGCAGGTTTGCCCTTTCCTTCTGGAGAGGGCTCACACTTTCTCTAGTCCATGTTTTATCCCAGATGCACCTACGGAATATTTTCTTGTTGTTCTTCACATCCATGGCCAGATTTCATTCTATCAGGGCATCAGTTTCCCACACCTGACCCCTGTCTGCTTGGACAATTTCTCTATATTTCTACCAGACTACCTGCCCCTGCTTCCACCCTCGCTAGGCTTCCTTTTGTGTTTGAGTTTGTCCAGGAGCATCTTGTTCATCCACAGAGGCCTCCTGGAGTTCTTCCCTGACACTCTTCGTAAAGGAGGCACCACCTCTGAGCTTCAAGATCCTTCAAGAAAAGAGACCCAACAGCTACAGCAACTTTCTCTGCTCTGCAGGAGCAGTAGAGGCCTCGAGAGCAAGGAAAGCTCCCAGATTTAGAAAACACGCAGAATTCTTCACATTTCCCACAAAAAGGAAATGACCCAGGAAGGTCTGAGATCTGTGCCCCTCTGAAGCTGCCTGCTGGACAGGTAATTCCTCTAAGGTGCTTCTAATTCAGACAGATTCACTCCTTTATTTGTTCTTTATTAACACAGACTGAGATACACCTTCATGAAAAAGAGTTTTTCTTTCCAAAGAATGTTCCCAAATTCCTTCATCATCCTCACAGAACTTTACAGATTCTTTCCAATGTAGAATAATTGTCTTTAATTCTGGACACTGTAACCAAAAGCAGCTGCAGCAGCTGCAAAACACCGAGTTGCTCAAGTCAAACTGTTCCTACACCCCCTTTACACCTCATTATTTGCCAGCCCCTTTTTCTCTGTGTCNCGTTCCTACACGAGGTCCATCCATCTACACCCCCTCTACACCTCATTATCTGCCAGCCCCTTTTTCTCTGTGTCACCAAGATATCCCCATGAGAAAGGATTTTCTGGTTTCTTTCAGGTGGCTACAGAGTACATGGAATGAACAAGGGATATTCATAATGCCTTGACAGAAATCCACTGCTGATGAAAATGGTGATACCTTGGGTTTTAACTTTTATATTTTCCAAAAAGTAAACACCAAAAGCCTCTAAGGAGGGGCAAGCTTGGTGAAATGACATCATTACCTGAAGCTTTAATTGGAGAATTAACCCAGATATACAAATGAACCAAAGCTATGAAAGTGTGAAGAACTCATGACCAGGGGTCCATGTTGTCAGCAGCCTCTGGCTCCCCAGGATGTGCCTGTGAAGGCCTTTCAAACAAATACCCACCTTTATTCCCTTACTCCTGTCTGTGGTTTTTAGGTGGCCACTTCAGGCATCACAGGAAGCTGCTAGCCAGTCTTTAACTCCTCAGTGTGTGTCCTGTTCATGCTCTAACTCGTCCAGCATTTTTACATTCTTAGCATGGCAGGCTACAGGAGCTACAGGATTTCAGTCAGAACACCTTCCCCAATGAAACCTGTACTTCTGGGTCTTTGTGTTAGCTTGTCATGATCTCTTTTCAATAATCTCCTAGGGCCTCATTATAACATAATTCTCACATTTAGTTCTTGAAAAACTGAATTATTCCATCATTTTTCACTTAACTGATATCAAAGTGACAAGCTCACAATTACCTGCATTGTCCTGGTTATTCTTTTCAAAGCCTGGCACAGGAGCTGTCTCCTGTAGCCCTCTGGAGCCCTCCAAGATTAGGGAGAAATCACTATCATTGGTTTGAAGTTCTCTCTGTTCCCTAATTCTGTCCTTTTTTTCAAAATGTGAATTACTCACAATACTGAACTCCAGTACTGAAGCAGCTACATTTAACAGTCATCCAAATTAGTATTTGAATAGGAGTTTGTATCACCACAGAATTTATCTGGGGAACAGGAATATGTATCATTATACCCCAAAGGCAGAACACTTTCTTCTGCTTGCTATGACAACTCCATCAATTCTAGTAATCAGCAGGAGGTGCAAACAGCAGCAAGGAAGGGGAAGGGAAAGGGAAATGGCTTTGTCTAAGGCAATCATTCATTCTACATGAATAGAATGAATTCTACATGATATAATATTCTACATGAATTTCGTGTAGAAAAAAAAATCAGAAATTTTTAGAATTTAGAAAAATTTTAGAAAAAACCCCCAAAACTGACTGCCAAAACCACAGCAAAATCTGCAACTGCCAGGCAGAAAAGTACCTGCTTGGCTGCAGTATTTTACCTTCTGGATCTCTCTCAAACAGCAGAAGTCTGTCTGTACAAGATGGACAAATCCATTGATTTAGTGCCTCAACTTTCCCACGTACAAATTGGAAAACTTGGAGTGTTTTTCATTGGAGGTGACCTGGCAGCTCTGAGTGAAAAGCTCTGCTCACATCCTGCTGGTGGAATGGTCAGCAAACTCGTTCTCGAGGTCATTATCCACAGACATCCTTGTTTAACCTCACAGCAGAGCTTGCTCTGAGGGTTTGTTTCTCTCCCTCTGCAAATCTCTCCACCTCAGAGCAGAAGAGATTCTCCTAGCCCACGCTCCCACTGAAGAGGAGCTCTCACCTCAGCAAAGGCAGCTTGAGCCTCTTCTCACCTGCACCTTAGGAGACAGCAAATGCAAGGTTGTAAAAGGTAGTGCAGAAACACCACAGTCTCCACATGCAATCTGAACAGACCTCTAAAATCTCATTGATCAGCAGCTTGGACCAGAGCAGGGGTAGCAGGGCAAAATAAAGTCACACAAAATATGGAACACGCTTTAAAATTCAGAGTACTGACTGTACCTTACAGATTTTGTACAGAGATTCCTGACCATCTCCTTCTGTATCCTTAAAATAATCATGTGCTGGGTATGTACGATGGATATCTCGTTTAATGACACTCTCTTGAGCAGAATCCTGTAAAAAAAGAGAGAAAAATCCTGACATGTGAACCAGTTACAGCATAATTAAAAGTAACATAAGAGAAAATTCAGTGTGTACTCAACATGGATAATTAGATAACTGCTTTACTGACTTCTCCTCCAAAAATGCTCTGAGGAGAAACTGAAAATCCTTTGTAGTCTCTTAAGCAGTTATAGTTTGACAGTTTAACAAGAGCAATGTGGCACGTTTTCTGTCCTGCAGGCTTCAGGTTCAACTTTAGAACTCCGAGGAAATTACTAGCTCTTTAATCGTTGGTGTGTTTTTACCACAGATCATACACTGACTATTGCTCTGGCAGTAAAAAATCAAAAAATAAAAAAATTAGGCTGTCTCTGTCTTGCAAGCTTAAAGCTACTAATTTGAAATGTGCATGAATCCACCATAGAAAGTGTTAATTAAAAACTCATGAAGAATTTCTGTAAGAAGATGGGAATCACTGCAAACACACCTGAGAAACACCACTGTGTGGATGAGGAAGTTGTATCAAAATGTCAGAGCTGGAACTACAACAGTTAATTATGTTCAGGTTCCAGTGAGCTGTACCTTTCGGTTGGCAAATATCAAATGGTGCTTTTCTCCATTACCTTTGTAATTCTAAAGGAAAAACCAACAAAACCCTCTCCTGTAACTTGGAATAGCAATCCCTTACAAATAACATTTCCCTTGAAAACAGAGTATTTCTCTTACAGAAAAGCTTCTAAACTCTCAGACTGTGTCTTGTTAACCAGGGTTCTCCATAAAAAAGCTTCTTTACACCTGCTGGAGTCAGCAACCAGGTAATCTCCTGAATTTAGGTGGTTTTCTAATTCCATAAAGTCTCTGCAGTGAGCCTGTGCCACACAGTAATGCAGCTGCCTGGTGGGCTTAGCCTGAAGTCTACAGCAATTGCCAGCTGCAGCTCCCTTTTGGATCCATCTGTAGCCAAACACTCGAAGGAATCCCTCCAGGGGGGATCAGGCTGCCCCAGAGACACAACCCCCCCGCTGCATTTCTCCATTCCCCTTAGTGGCAGCTAAGGAAACGGATGCAAGAAGCTTGAACAACTCTTCGTGTTTTCTCCCTGAAGCTGATGGCTTCTCTGACTCTTGGCTATCATTAATTTATCCAATTACAATATTCTAATGTTCAGTGGTCTCAACTGTGGCTTTCCCTTTGCTTGACTTTAATACCTCTAGTACCAGAAAGCAACATCATCTGTGTTCTGTCAAGTCCCAGAACCCCAGAATGGTTTAGGTTGGAAAGGACCCTAAAGCCCACCCAATTCCACCCCTGCCATGGGCAGGGACACCTTCCACCAGACCAGCTCGCTCCAAGCCTCATCAAACCTGGCCTTCCAGAGACGCAGGGATGGGGCAGCCACAGCTTCTCTGGGTAACCTGTGCCAGGGCCTCACTGCCCTCACAGGGAAAAGAATTTTCTCCTAATATCCCATCTAACCCTGCCCTCTGGCAGTGGGAAGCCATTCCCCCTTGTCCTGTTACTCCAGGCCCTTTCCCAAAGTCCCTCTCCAGCTCTCCTGGAGCCCCTCTAGGAACGGGCTCTGAGGTCTCCCTGGAGCCTTCTCTTCTCCAGGCTGAACACCCCCAGCTCTCTCATCCATCCTTTCCTCATCCAGCCCTCTAAAATGCCAGGCATACTTTTATGTGCTATGAAAAGGAAAGCTTACAAAGGAAGGTGATGGTTTTATTATGCCAGCTGGTACCACTGGAGAAAATAAACACATTTTTATACTTTCACCGTGTTATCACAATTACTCTCAGGACATCTAAGCACTGTGCAACTATCAGCAACCAAAACTAACCCCCCTGTCTAAATCACAAGCAAAAAAACACAGACTAATAACAAAAAATTTATAACAAGCAGTTCTCTAATCAGACTTCTTTAATGATTATTTACATGGCTTCCAAACACCAGAGAGGCTGGGTAACTGCAGTGTGCCTCCCAGATCCAGCTGACCATTCAGTTAAATTGTGAGAAAATGCCTGAAACAGCATTTAAGATCTACCAGCAACGTTACAGGATCTATGACAGAAACCTTTGCACACACTTTTCAGCACGAACTTGAGAAGATCCAGGGAAAGTTCCCGGAAGCCCACCACTTCCAGCACACACAAGGGTTTCAGGTCAAGCTGAGACACTGTGCTTGACTGCCCTGCACATCTCTTGCCTTGACTGGGGAAGCCAAGGTGTAACTGAGCACACAGAAATGGACAAGGAGGATGCCCAAGGCAGGGCCAAAAATATTCATGTAAAGGCCCAAATGCACAGTAACTTTTACTGAGTTCAAAGGAGCCTGAAGCAGTCTTCCCCCAGCCCCATTAACAAAAGATGCTTCTAAAAAACCTAGAGGAAAACAATTCAGTAGTCCTAAAGTAAGATTTCCATGCAAAGACTGGAGAATTAACTCCTTCTCAAAAGACAATCTCTCTTCAAAACACGATAAACCCACAATGGAAGGAAACCAAGTCATCAGTCTAGAGAGAAGTTCCATGCACAATTACTTCTTAAAATATATCAAAAATACTTCAGTTGAGTTTCTGTCTTTTTCCAGGTAGAGTTTGCTGATAGCACTGTTCTCAAGTACCAAAGCACACGAGTTTACAGGCACCTTAATTTAGGTCTTCAGACCATTTTTATTCTTCTGAAAGTCATGGTTAGTTAGTTTATCAGGAAAAAAGCTACGGTGAGATGGCTATCAAGGCATTCAGGGCTCTAATGATCTTACTTCTAAAACTCATTTCAGTGCTGCCAACTCAGAGGAAAAGAATGATCTCCATATGTCAATGCTATGACAGCTGCCATGCTACTGAACAAGCTCTGCCTCGAGTTGTCTCTCTTCTAGAACAGCTGAATTTCTGCACTGGAGCACCTGCACTGGAATGCTGAGTCCTTGACACTCCTGCCATCCCCTGGTTTGGGGAAGAAGCTGCTGAATACGGGCAGCTGATGCCAGAAGGCAGATCAACACAGAAATAAAACGAAGGGAACAGAAAACTGTTTATACTGGGTAAATGTTAGAAGAAAATTAAGGGTACACAGGCAATCATGGTTAAGAAATGCAGGGCAATCTTTATGCAGGTACTTCGGGAATTGTTTTTTAATTAAGAACATCTCGCACACACTCCAAAAAGAACCTCTACTCATTTGTTGTCACAAGTTGCCCTACTCCGGTGATTAATTACAATTAGGGAGCAGAAGAGACCTCTGGAGGTAGATGTTTCCTGTGTTCCAAGAACTGGAGAATAAGTATGAGCCAGAAGAATTTATCAAGAAAGAGAAATCTCTTGAGGCATAACATCTCAATGCTGTGTTGAGACTCAATACTTGCCTCACTTTTGCCCAGAATTACTTTTATGAAAGTAATGACATGAAAAGTCATTACTTTCATTAAAAAAGTGAAAGAGTGAAAGTAACACCCCTAATGAAAAAAAATTCCAAAAGCAGTCAGCCAAATTTTCCTCACTGTACAGCTGCCTGAATTACAACTTCTGACTCAGTATGGAGACATGCAGAATTACAGCTGCAATTAAAGGAATTCAAGAGTTTAATGTGAATAATAAATAAATGATAGCCTGGGTAACAGGTGTCTCAAACCTGGCATTCAAACTGAGCAGCACTTCTGACCTCAATCTCCTCCTGCTCCATTTCCCTGGTTAATAATAATTCCCCATCTCAGCGGGGTGTTATGAAAATCAATTAACATCTGAAGCACTGAAATACTGTAGTGATGAGTCCTGCACAAATGCCAAACAGGAGAATAATAACTCCAGCCTCAAATCCTGATGGGAATGGTGTCTAGTAAGGCACAGGGTTACACAAAGCAAAAACAGTAAGGGGAAAGAAAAAGAAAACTAAAGCAGCTCATTAGATATGCACAACTCCTTGTGTACACAACCAGGCAGAGACCCCAGGAAGGAAAGAGCCCAAAATGACAGAACTGTGTGTGATCAAGAATATATCACTATGTATACGAGTAGGCAATTTTCATACTGTACTTCACTTCCAAAGGCTTATCTCTAACCTTAAACTCACTCAAGTTGGGTTTTACCACATGTGTTTAGACACAGAAATACGATTTCCATTTTCTAGTGGAGGGTGTCACTACCTGTGGCAGGGGGGTGGAACGAGAGGAGCTTTAAGGTCCCTTCCAACACAAACCAGTCTGGGATTCTCTGTGCTGGAGACTCAGTGCAAGTTCACCTGACTGGCCCATTTAAAAGGTCTGCATCTCTGGTGAGGCTGAAATAGCTGATTTTGCATCACATTGTCCTATCTGTACTTCATCTCCTCACTAGCTAAAAAAAGCCAGATCCAGAGTACCAAGGAAAGTAAGAAAAGGGAAAAAATATCAAAATGGGCTTTCACCAACTAAAATTACCATGCCCTGGTGATGCCTTAGGTTTTAACTTTGATATTTTTCAAATCCTGTACTGCCTGGTGTGTGACTCTGAAGTTTCCTGTAGCCTGTTAACTTCTGCTCTCTCAGGACAGGCAGGCAGAACAAAGCCTCTCCAGGCCTGCTCTCCAAGGACACCCAGCCTGTCCTAGGCCCAAAATGTGTAAACCAATATCTTAAGAAGAGGGGTAAACTTGGGGAAATTACATCATTAACTGGAGCTGTAATTGGAGAATTAACCCTGATATACAAATGGACCAAACCTATAAAAGTGTGAAGAACTCGTGACCCTGAGTCCATCTTGGGTGTGGCCTTTGGCCTGCCCGGGGTGTACCTTTGAAGACCCTTCAAGTAAATACCTACCTTTATTCCCTTATTTCTGTCTAGCCTCTGTTTTTAGGTGGCCATCCCAGGCATTGCTGGAAATCTGGTGTGTTGTGCTTCTTAAGGACCACATACTGAAACTTTTCTGCACGTTGTATGGAAAGTAAAAATTCCTGGGCCAACACAGACATTCATCACTTGTTTATCCAGGATGTGAAAACGCACCTTCTGCTGATATCTGGAGTTGGAGGTACCCTCAATAAACTGTCTCCTAATCCTGAAAAGCCCTAAATTTAAATACTGACTTGCCAGACGCATGTTACTGACATGATGATATTGTTTCAGTACCCCATTGTTTGCTGAAGGAACAGATTTTTGGCCTGTTTTTTATTTTGCTCCTCAAAGTTCTCTGTGGTTCTGTGCAGTTCCTCACACACGGGAATATCAATAATAACTTTAAATCCTCTAACACACAATCACAAACAGGCAGAAAATACAGAATACACAAAAGGGATGAGGTCAGCCAGCCTGGGTTTGAAAGGATCTGCACAAATAGCACATAGCTCTGTTCCCTGTTATTACTGATGGCCCACCAAATTCCTGCTTTCAGTGAAATCTGACAGCACATCGTGCCAACATGCCTTATACACATCATCAATCCCTTTCCTCTCCTCATTTTCCATATATATTATAACCCTCCAGTGTGATCCAGGAAAATCCCAGGTTCCCTACTAATCAGTATTTGGAAAAAACAATAAAAATCAATAGCTCTTCCTTTTAAAGGCATTGAATAAAAGATGATGTCTGGCTTATGCTCAGATCTTCTGTAGCATTTTTGTAACACATACCTTGTAGTTCAGCTCCTGTCTATAAATAGATTTTCTCTCAATCATCATCAGCTTTTATTCAGCTGAGAGCATCTAACACTCAGAGAGTACTAATTAACAGAGAAACAGAAACTGAGAAAAAAACAGGGGATTATTCTTTAATCTGTTTTAACAGTTAAGTATCAATATACTGAAAGTGAACATAGTATTTAGGTAATTCAGTAAATACCCTGGACAGCTGAACTTTGCAAATTCTGGCTCACTATCTGCTGCATTTATTGCTCTTTGGACAAAACTGCTTCCCACGAGCAGAAGGAACAGAAGGCATCCTGGACACAGGGCCAGATCAATAGTTCGTATCTGAGCAGCCCTGGCAGGGCACACCTGGAGCTAAATTTAGTATCGAAGTTTCTCTTCTCTCATCATTTTGGGTTACTAATATAGCTCTGCCCAAAGGTAGTAAACATCTTCTTTCATCAAATTCTGTCCCATTCTTCTCAAGCTGTGTTTGACCAGGTAGTGGCCGAATTGTAGAATTCCCAAGACAGGATCCTCAGAAACAATCTACAGTATTCCTCTTTTTAGACCAGGAATGCAAATACACCTGTCACTTCTAAACAGACAGTTCTCTAATTGTTAACAAGCTGGTGGGACTGGGACTCTGCTGCTTTTAGATACGTTTCCAGTGGGACTGCACTAGGCAGGAGCTTGTTAGGAACTGTTGTATCACCCACACGGCTGCCGAGGAAATGGGAAATGCTGCTCACTTTGGAAGGCTGTCAAAGTATTTCACAGAATCACAGAAGATCATTAAGATTGGAAAAGACCTTTAAGAAAGATCATCGAGTCCAACTGACAACCCAGCATTGCTGTGTTCACCTCTAAATTATGTCCTCAAGTGCCACATCCACACATTCCTTGAGCACTTTCAAGGATGGCGACTTCATCACTGCCCTGGGCAGTCTGCTCCAATGCCTAATCACGCCTTCAGTGAAAAAAACCAGTCCCTAATATCTAATGTAAACCTGCCCTGGCCCAACTTGAAGCCATTTCCTGTCATCCTTAAAAGTCTCTCTCAAAACTCAAATCAATCTTAGAACTACGTGGGAGCAGGATGAGGAGGATATATTGACCACCTGCCCAGCATGAGGTTTTTAACCCTCCCAGAAGCTGCTGCTGCTAGTTTTTAACAACAAGATGCTGGACAAGGTAGACCCAGGTGACAGAAAATGACAATTCCATGGTTCTTAAAGACTGTGTAGAAGGAAAAGGGAGCCTGAGAATACTACTAATACCTATGTCAATACTATCCTGTAGGCAGCAATAAAAAACAAAGTGACATGTTCTGATGACCTTCTTAAGAAGGAGAAGGAACTGCTGGAGCAAGTCCAGAGGATGTCACAAAGTTGATATGAGGCCTAGAGCTCCTGCCCTATGGAGATGGGCTGAGAAAGTTGTGTGGCTGTTCAGCTGGAGAAGAGAAGGTTGTGGAGACCTCACAGCACGTTCCAGTATCTGAAGGGGCTACAAGGAAGCTGGGCAGGGACTCTGCAGAAGGCACTCAAGCGGCAGGACAAGGGGGAATGGCTTCACACTAACACAGGGCAGGGTTAGTGGAATACTGGGAAGAAACTCCTCCCTGTGAGGGTGGGGAGGCCCTGGCACAGGGTGCCCAGAGAGGCTGTGGCTGCCCCATACCTGGAAGTGTCCAAGGCCAGGTTGGAGCAACCTGGTCTAGTGGGAGGGGTCCCTGCCCACGGCATGGGGGTGGAATGAGGTGGTCTTTAATGTCTCTTCCAACCCGAACCATTCTAGGATTCTATATTGCAGCAGTCACAGAGGCAAGCCAGAAACAGCTCAGCCCTCAGCAGGGTTGAGCCATCAATCAGCAACAGAGATGACATTTTTCTCTAAAAAAATCACAACAGAATTAGATCAGACACAAAACAATTCTGCATAAACAGTCTCATTCTGAAAAACAAAAGTTATCCATGACCTTTACTATCTTTGTGGTTTGTTTTCCTTCTCCCTCTCCCATTCTGTATACGCTCTCTCTCCCCCATGCTACTGATACATAATTTATTCTCCTTACTCTGCCATATCCTCTCTGAAACTTGTTGACAGAAGAAAAACACTACTTGGGCTACTGGGCAAGAGGTGAACTTCTGAATGTAGCAGGCTCGATGTTTTACTACTGGCATGGCATGCTATGAGTTCAGAGTCACTCTTCAGCACTCAGCTTGGAAGCTCCCTGACCTCCCACAAGAGGTGGGGTGCTCTGTACACCACCTGATGGGCTGTGGGTGTTCTTTCCCCACATGATGCACAGCTGGTGCATCTGTTAGTAGATACCACAGTATTTCAATCTCTGTTTTGCTGTATTTGGGGCTTTATTTGGGTCATGTGATCTTTAGCAGCTATGATAGCAAGCATTCTTTTGTAAAGTGCTGGATACAGTTGTTTAAGCACTGGATTTTGTCAGAGGTTTGATCTGGTTTTTAATGGCTCGTACTCCACAAGGTTGGCTCTCTGCAGGACATGAGGACAGATGAGCCCAAGTAAAAGCCATATTACCCAGTTTATTCATGACCATCTCACCTTTTTCTCTGATGTGTGTATAGGCACTGCCTTACAAACAGACAGTTGGTAAAAGTGACAAACAGCAAAGAGGAAACCAACAGATTCATCCATGAAGCAAGTAATTTTGTCCAAGTTCCTTCTGGTTTGCTGATTTTTGGGTTAGGTTTCTGATTATGTCTCCTCTGGTACAGCCACAAATGGATTTGCAAAGATCGGAAAAAATGTTCTGGTAATCAATCTGCAATTTGACATTCGAGTATTTCTGACTCTACCACCAACTCAGGGAAATCTCCAGAAGCAAGAGGAAATGTTAAGGCCTGTTTCTAACAATACTAAACTGCCCCTATATCAGATGGTTGTGGAAAATGCACGTGAAGCTGAATGGAAATGGAAAAAGTGGTGTATTCAAATCCTCAACTCCTACTTATTCACCCCAATTGATGGTGCTCCAAAACTTGCTACAATTTTTAACAAGTGCCTAGAATTTCACGACAAGAAAATACAGTAATTACAAAATACAGTAATTCTTAAAAAACCCAAATCTTTAAAAAGAAAACCCTGGGTCTTAAAAGATAAGTCTCCTATAGCATTACTGACCAAGCAGATGTCTGTCTAGTCAGGGTTTCTTTCAACACATTTTTACAAATTCTGAAATCAGGCCTACTTTTGCCATCAGAAGATAACATGATCAATGCCACCAGCTCGGGTCTCGTTTTCTGCAGTTGCTTGACTTGTCCTTTACAAGCTGGGTCTAAGAAAGAATTCCAGTCAGACTCACAGCTACACGCTGCTAGCACGCCCTGACCTTTGGCATCTGGTATTGCTTGCTGCTAGCAAAATGTTAATAAAAAGAGAAAATGCTGCAAGTTTATCCAAGTCAGTGACACTGATTTTAACAAGGAGGAAATGCCTTGCAGCAGCATGCAGATAAAGAATTGCCAATAGATTGTCTTTTAAAAGCTCCTTAAGCTTGTAGCTGTTGAAGTGCACAGACTGCTTCCTCAAAAAGGAAACTCCTGTCCCTCATTTTTTTTAAACAATGGAGTTCTTCCAATAATCCAGGCAGAAACACTTCAGCAAGGCCCAGCACAAGCTGTAATGTTTACATCCCACCTCAGTCACATCCAGAGCCACTCTCTGACAATTCAGCAATCTGTAATTCAGTCATTTGATATCCTGGACACCTCACTTTTATACTTGCTGTGACAATATCACCTTTACCTTTTTCTCTGCTGCAAAGGAACTTCATTATTCCAAAGTACATAGTTTTTTCAAGCACTCATTTTCCAGGATTATTAAGATTCCATTACAGAGTAATCTTCTCAATTCTTTTTATAAGAAATCCAAAAGCCAATGGGTTTGTTGACCTGAGAGCCCTTTGTATCACTCAACACTGACATCAGACCACCAGACCAAAGACTCTGGCTCTTGAGGAGCACAGAAGATCAAAATCACTTTTCAACAAGATCTAAGTCTTTACTCCAGACTGAGGAAACAGTGCATGGCAGAAGATAAAGGCCAGACAGACAGTTAGGGAAGAGGAGAACAATACAAGCACATGAGTTTTGTGCCTGCCTCAGTCAGAATGTGAAAGTAATTATGAAGATGCCATTAACACTACACTAAAAGGAAAAGTCAGACAAGGCCAGTTTATCAGCGCCCATAACAATTTATTCTATTTTATTCCTAGTTTTTACACAAATTTACTTTAAAAAGTCCTATTCATCTACAATTCCTGGCTGAATCCTTCAGAGTGTGTGAGACACTGAAGCCAGCTGCTGAACCTGCATCCATCCTGGTGTGTGCTGAGCAACCAGTGCTGCCACAGCAGGCGATGTGTGCTGCGAGCGCTCTGCACTCGGCTGCACGATGAAGCACGGGCACAAGCAACTTAGAGATGCTGATCCATCTCTAAAGGAGACTACAGATTGCCCTAAACCCTTCCCTCAAGTCTTCTCCTCGTTCCAAGGAGAGGGAATGCAGCACACAGGGATGCTACGTACAGCTAAAAGTAGATTTAAGCACATGCTGCCTAGGCTTACAGCGAGTTGTCAGTATCAGAGCTTATTGCTAGAAGTCTTTAATACTTTAGGTAATAATAACTTTATATGAACTAATGAAAAATACTGAAAGGACAAGAATCACAAATCTTTGACTGAGAAGGGACCTCTGGAGGTCATCTGGGGCTTGTTGCCCTGGACCATGTCCAAGCAGCTTTTGAATGTCTCTAATGGTGAAGACTCCACGATCTCCCTGGGCAACCTGTCCTGGCTCACTCCCACAGGAAAGGAGTTTCTCCATAAATCCTGATGGGGCCTCCTGTGTGCCCACTGCCCCTGGGCCCCTCTCTGGGCATCACTGAGGAGAGCCTGGCCCTGGCTTCTTTACAACCTCCCTCCAGGTATTTACATGCACAGAAAAGATCCCCTCGAGCCTTTTCTGCTCCAGGCTGAACAGTCCCAGCTTTCCTCACAGGAGAGATGTTCCAGTACCTGCACCTCCTCACTGGCCCTAGCTAGACTCCCTGAGTTCCTAAGGGTGCCTACCAGCTCATTCTGTGTCTGCAGCTCCCAGGCAATCCAGCATGTTCAGGCTACAGAGATTTGTGATGCCAGCTTCCCCGAGTTCCCGAAGCCCCACTCCTGCCAGCAGAGAGAACAGCACCACACGGGACAAAGGAAGGGCTGTGCTGCAGACCTCTGCATGCCACTGGGACCTGTGGGGGCAATGTGTGAATCACCACAAGAAACTCTGGTTTTGCTTTTTCGTATTGACCCAGTTTACTCCTATTGTTGAGGGACTGGAATTCACTCTCGATTGCCTCCTCAGATTCAGATCAATACAGCACTGACATCAGACAGTATTTATCTGGTCACATATGGGTCATAACCATGAAGACCAGACAGTGAAAAGACAGCACAGTACACAAAAATAATCCAGACTTACACTTCAATATTACCAGTCTTGGATATACTGCTTTTTAGTGTATTTGAACATTTCTCAAGCGCTTCATACAGGTGCTGTACAGGAAAAACCTGATTTTAGGGATCCTGCAGCAGTTCTCTCTGCTTGTCAGAAATCAAGGAACCCTATGTCAGTCTCTTATTTAATGATTAAGTTTAATTATTCCAATTATTCTGACTATAATGGGGAGGTTATCTGGGTTTACACATAATCCTGCTCCTTCACAATAATCTCTCACTGATTCCCTCCATTTTCAAAATAAGACATGAACAAAATTTCTGTTGATGTCTATGCAAACTCTCTCCATGACAAAAAAAAAAGTGCATCTGTTTAAATATGCTAATTCTAAGTGAACCAACACTGCCTCCTCGGCACCTCTGACATTTCTGCTAATGAGCAATACAAAAGGGAAAATCAATGATTTCCAATCCCGTAAGAAATAAGGAACAACCATGAGACACATAAAACCAGCTGCTTTTGTCATCACAAGATGCAGTTAACTCATTTCAGTATAAACCCTTCCAGGCAAGGAAGAGTAAAGCAAAGTTATAATGATAAAATGAAAAACCACAAAGAAACACTAATTCCTTCATGTAAAGTACATTTCTGAAAAAATACAATGAGACAGCACTTGTTTTTAATTCTACAGAAGCACCTTCCATGCATTTGCAGTCGTAATATGGCTCATTTATGTAATTCAAGATGTTAAAGGCTACATTAAAAGCCAGCAACCATGGACCTTTTAAGTAAAGCTAAATTTACTTTACTTACTAAGTTTATCACCCAAGAAAAGCCCCACAGCTGGATTGAAGTTTATTTTCCTACAAGACTTTTCAAGGGCCACTGTCAATTAAATGCAATTTTATGATCTGGGGGTCTTGTTTACTGTATTTCTAGGTCACTACATTTAGCAGAAAGAATATCCTTTCCCCATTTGTTAAATAAGGTTGTATCCACCACCAGTTCATCCTCATGCACCAGGTTGTGCTGCAAAGACTTCCAAAACTCACAGGGAAAAAACCTCCAGGAAATTAAACTGACTTTAGCAACTTCCACGGCACCATATCCTTCTCACCTCCAGGAACATCTAAGGTGTTTCTGGCAGAAGCAGTAACAAAAAGGGCACCCTTAGGAATGACAGGAAACTGGAAAGGCACAAAGGGGACCTCCTACATGGCTCAGCAGGGCTGGCTGGAAGGACTGACACTGCTGAGGCCTTCTCCAAAGTGCCAACATAAACCTCCTCATAAACCAAGGGAGATCAAGGGGAGCTGCTATTGGCAAATGCATCCCCCAGGCTGGGCAGCTCCTGCCGCGGAAAACCTTGGTTTCATTTCTCCTGCTCCTCTTTTCCCCCTTTTGCACTTCTAGACAAAATGCTTCCCATGAAATTTCGTTACTGTATGCTCTGTGTGTTTGCCTGAAGCCAGGGAGAGGCTCCAATCCGCGGTTAAATCACCTCAAGTGCTTCACGAATGTGATTATGGCCAACAGCAAAGGGGAAAAAAGTTCTGCTGGACTCTCCCTGTGCAGAAGAGTCAGCGGGCAACGAGCAGCAAGCAGGGACTGAAACACAGGACAGAGAAAAATATAAGGTAGGAGAGAGAGAAACAGAATTAAAAAGAGATAGAAATGAAGACAAGAAGAGGTGGTGAAATGGAGAGGACCAAGAAGAAATAAAACAAGATAAAGGATGGGAGATGAAGGAAGTACCAGACAGACTGTATTTAGTTCTCATGGATTCAGAAAAGGAATAAATCAAATATCTTCATTTAAATCCATGAAAATCAGCTTTGGTTTTACACTATGCAAGCTATAGAAATTCATAAAATCTACTTACATCTAGAGAGGCAAAAATGCTTTTACTTTTTGACCATTACATATACTAGACTATTAAAGCAATCCTACAGGTTCAAGAATTCTTCAAATCCTACAATACACAGCTGATAGAGATCAAATTTAAACTTTCCAAAGTTGCTTATCTTTGTACTCATTTAAGTGGATATTGACTTTTCTGGACACTGCTGCTTACTTCTTGTAGTTCATTATCACAGCTAAAAAGAACTGCAGAGGAAAGCCTTGTGTGAGGAAAGCAATACCCTCTGATGCAGACACTTAGAGGCACTCCTGCACCAATACAGACACCCAACAGTGGGTCACCTTTCCACCACTCTTTCCAACAGGCACTGCTGTATTTGCATTACACTTCCCCTCGTGTTTCTTCACCGACTCTTTAACATCTCATGTGGTTCCAATGTGTAATTCCTTATCTGTGTGACCTCTGCCCCCTCACACTTCCCTTACAGGGATTTAATACAGTATTCACCACTTTTACCACCAGGGACAACTATAACTGCACAAAGTGAAGGAAGCACCAACTGGAAGAGCCACTTGAAAGTGTATAAATGTGTATCAGGGAAAACTACAAATAAAGATAGCTTCCTACTACCTCTGAATCTGCATTTCTGTAACAGCACACATTCATTTACACATGCATTTCCATGCATTTATACATAACAGCCACATTTCCATGTGAGCAGTATTTATGAGTCACATGTGGTTTATGTAGTTTTGTTTTCAGAGGCTGCTCTTTCTGGAAAAGTGAGTAGCCTTTCAGTATTTATGCATTTACACACTAATACATTATGTTACTTCGGGTCACTTGGCTTATAAAAATGAGAGCCACACAAGGTTTAGAACATTAAATATGAAAAGTTCAACTGAGAACATAAAAAGCCATTTATTGGGTTCTCTTTTATTCTTTAGCACTGTTTTCAAACTGGATGCCATACACTGTGGTCAGCCAGTAGCACGATACCCCTTGCAGGGGAAGGTCTCAACCAGAGCTTGGGGATTAGGACTCGGAGCTGATGATCCTTGTGGGGGCCTTCCAAACCACGTTATTCTAGGATTGGTTTGTAAGAGTGTGTGATGTCTGAAGTGGCCACCTAAAAACAGAGATTAGACTGGAATAAGGGAATAAAGGTAGGTATTTATCTGAAGGGCCTTCAAAGGTGCACCCTGGGCAGGCCAAAGGTGTCACTCACGATGGGCCCTGGGACACGAGTTCTTCACACTTTTATAGGTTTGGTTCATTTGCATATCAGGGTTAATTCTCCAATTAAAACTCCAGTTAATGATGTAATTTCTCCAAGCTCACCCCCCTTCTTAAGATGTTGGTTTACACATTTTGGGCCTAGGACAGGCTGGGTATCCTTGGAGAGAAAAACCTAGAGAGGCTTTTTTGAGAGAGCAGAAGTTAACAGGCTACAAGAAACTTCAGTGTCACACACCAGGCAGTACAGGATTTGAAAAATATAAAAGTTAAAACCTAAGGCATCATGTGTACATCAGCATTTTCAAGAAGCACATAGCATGGTCAAAGGATTAAGTAAGTCCAGAAGAACATCACATGATAATCAAACACATTCTGTTGCCAACAGCAAAGTAAGGAGAAAACTACCTTACAAAACTTATTGTTATTGCTGACATATGGAAACAAGTTAATTAAAAAAAAAAGTACCAACAAGCAGGAGAGCTGACACCCTTTCCTTAAAATATGAAGTGCATCTAAATTAAGATACGAAGAACCCCATGTACCAAATCTGTGCAATTGGGACTCTCCTGTCATAGATTGTGTTGGAGTGGCCAAACCTCATCTTGGAAATGCCTTCACTTCAGGAGGAAAACCCTGCCAAGCAGCTCAGTTCAGTGCAGGGAGAAATCTCTCCCACTCAAGGGGTCTCATATTTAATACTGGCTGCATATGCTGCTGGCAGTTGCTGAAACTTTAGTTCATGTGTAAGAAACAGTGAAAAAAAATTTAAAACCCCCCAAAATTGTATGAAAGCTTCACAAGGACAGCAACACAGCCATCCCACTACAGCACTGTAATAAAACCTGATCTTTGGAGCAGAAGGGTGATGCAGCTGCAGAACCCATTGTGGTTGGCATCTCATTCTGCTGCCTTACCGAGGATGTATCCAGTGCTTCTCAGGGTATAAAGAGTGTTTGAACATTGCCCCTGATATCACACCTTAACTTTTGCTGAGCCCTGAAGTATTTAGCTGGACTGGATGATTGTTGTAGGTCCCTTCCAACCAAACCTTTATTTCATTTTACTCTACAGCTTCAAAGATACAGTGCACCTCCACCCGCTCCTCTCATCTCACAACTCCTGTGTGGTACCTTCAGCAGAGCACAGAGGCTTCCAAATCACAGCAAACTCCTGGAGGGCACACAGCCCACACAAGCACAGAGCACAGTCAGAAGGACATTTCCAGCCCAGTGGGTCACAAACAGACCCCTGCTTAGCAAAAAATTGGACAAAATGATCACATTTCCTTTTAGATATGCTAATTACTATGGATGGTGAACATCTTTAATGTGCATTTTGGCATTGCAAACTTCCCCAAACTGTTTTATAACTATGACCCAAAAGGCAGGTGTATCTTGTCTAATGATCCATCTAAATGACTGTGTTCCTACAAAAACCAGACTCATTATCTTAACAGACAGAACAAACGTTGATCAGGGCATTAGCTGTGCTGAGTCTCAACAGCAGTTTCTCCTTCTCAAGACCAAGAAAGAAAAATAAATTTACTGTTACAGAAAGTAGGTTACAGCTTTTCACAGAGATATTAGGCAGAGGGAAAAGATTAATGTCCCATTATATAAATGTCTTACTAAGATAGAATATAAAAGGTGGAACACATCAAAACTAGATAAAACCAGATCTGAGTCTAAACACAAAATGGCACGAAGTTTTCCATGAAGTCCCTGCAGCTTCTTCTTCAAAGAATCAGAGGTGGTAAACACAGGTTTCTATTTACAGGAAAACCAAAAAATGTGTGTCCAGGAAACACGTGGAGTGTCTCAGCCTTCTGCTCCCCTACACGACAGTGCCCATTTACCCAAGTTTTCTTTTCATCAGAAAATATTTTATCACCAAAGATTCTGAAAGTATTTGATTTGATGCAAAATTTCTTACAAATCTAACAGAAAACTAGGATATTCTATTCATAATGAAAATTTAAATAAATAAATTACTAGGTATGTCTCAGTGTAAGGTAGGGAGATATAAATTTAACAGATAATTCTAATTTTATAATTGAAAAGGCTTTTAGCTAAGGTTTTTTAAACTTAGATAAAAGTGTAAAAATTTTAAACCTCATTTAATTTTTAAATCTCATTTTAAAATTTCATTTTAAATCCCTTTAGATCTCCCCACACACTGCTGGTGCTAAAACCCAACGCAGTGCCACAGTGCCTCAATCAGCAGTTAACAATATTAAAGTTCACAGCCTGCTATTTTTAGTTCAGCCTTGCTTTGTGTGATAGGAAAAAAGACAAAATATAGAAGTTCAGTCTGGAGACAGATTTTAAAATCATCTCTGTAGTTTTCCTGAAGCTAAATTTGCTGTTTCAAAGCAAGTGGAAGAAAAATGACTTAAAAGTTCTGCCCAATCTGAGCAGCAGTGTCAGTTACATATCAAAAAATGGGATATTAAAGTGATATGAAAATTGGAAAGAAAAAAAAAAAAGGTGGTGCAGGTAAGGTTCCAGGTTTAAAACTCCAGGGATTTTCCATATCTAATATATGATGACTGCAATTTTTAAGTTGCCTTATATTACTTCATTTACTCTAGTGTTTAAAGGGCTCATCACAAATGAGAGTGGTGGGGAGAAAGACAAGAATTCCTCCTTTCCCCTGAAAGATGACTTAAAGCTCAGTATAGAGCAGATGGAGCCTCCACCTTTCCTCTGGTAGCACACACAGAAAGTGCAGTTTCACCATGTCCAGGAGACATTAACTCTGCTCATTTCCCTGCTGACCTAACGATAATCCCCTCCTCCACGAAGCACATTTTAGGTTGGGCTATGAAGAGTTAAAAACCAACTCACAGCACCGACTGTGTCTAATTCTCAGGCCCATCATATAATTAAACAATCCATCTGATCTTTGGCTTCTATGTCCTTTAACACACACAACCAAAATATTAATAGATAAATTATTAACTTCAAAGTATTTGTTATTCCATTTGCAAATCACGTAATTCCTATAATTCTTAGTCATCCAAAATATGTCACATATTGTAGCTTCATAGAAAAAAAAATATACAATAATGCACAAAACTTCAAACAAGATAGCTTTTGCTTTGGATTGTTTTTCCCAGTGCACTGTTCCAAGAAAGCAATATAACGCACTGCAAAAGGGCAATACATTCAATTTGCAGAGGGGCCTTTTATTTGTCTTTGAAATTATTCAGAACAAACAAGTGCCCCAAGAGCAGACCTCATCAATAATTGACAGGATGACTGGAGGAACCTTGCAAGACAGACATAAACAGTGCTGGGAAACCTCTGGACAAGAATAAGGAAGAAAAATACGGAATAAACACTCATGAACTACACTAATGTGGGTTAAGATAACCCACATCATCACTCATCACCGACACTGACCACCACACGGTGAAGCAGCAAACCAGGTGTTTAGGGCTTCCAGGAGTCTCTGTCTTCATGAAATCATACAGAAGTGATGACTGACACAAAAATATTACATTCAAAGTACACTGAACACACCTGAAATACACACCAAAGTGGGTCACTATCACTGCAGCTGCAAAGCAAATGTATTTTTCACACCTATTTTCCAGGGGATGACCCAGGAACAGTCAATGATGTTGCAGAGTTGTTTTTTGAGAGAACAAACTTATTTCAGGAAGTTTGCAAAAAAACACCAAACCCTCAAACCAACAGCCCAAACCCTTAAGTATTTAACTGTTAATTTGTAGGCCAATAGCTCTTCATGCTTCGTTAGGCTTCCTACTTATCTCCCAGCTGGCTCCCAGAGAGAGGAGAAGAGCAGCTCTTACCAGAAGGCTGCAATTACAGCCTGAGCGCTGGGAACGTGAAGCTGCTCAGAGGTTCCCACACATCACTTCAAAGAGAAAGGAAAAAGCCAAGAAAGGGATTTATTCCAGCTAGTCAAAATAAAATTGCATCCAGGAGTTGTCTAAAATCCACATTTTAAGGGGTTTTTAGAGAAAGCACCAAGAGATGACTGAAATCACTGAGGATGCGGCCTGGGTTCAGTTGTTACTTTTTGTCAGCAAAACTGCTGGAATTTTTCAAGACCTCAAGGAGTGTGTGTAACACGAAAGTAATCTTGTAATTTCCAAGGATAAAACTGCCATTATGGAAAGTGTGCAGCTCCAACCTGCACAGCCACTCACAAAAATTGAAGTCAAGAACCTGCAGAATTGTGTTTTATACTTCAGAACTAATTTTGCGAGGCCAAGCGATGGCAATTTAACCCTAAAAAGAAATCACAATCCTATTGGAATTTCAGGGGATTAAACGTACTGAGCATCACTTCAAGTCAAAGGGCAAATTAAGCTCTGCCTCCATTAGCCATCCCCTTCTGAAATGCTGCATCCCAGCACTGCAACAAGCACATGGCAATCACACTGTCCACGGCTTGTGCTGCCCCTCCCCTTGGCTACGCATCCCACACACTCCCCCAAGCCAGGACCAGCACTTATCTGATCACACACTGAGCTAATCTAGGCCACAGCTACCCCAGAGGAAAATACAGCATTAATTTCCATCCAGGTCAGCTCCCTGGTGGCTCTTCCCGGCTGCTCACACGAGCTACAGCGGCAGCGGAGAAGCAGAGGAGGTGGGAACGGTCAGCAGGGCAGGCCAGGGGTCAGGACTGCAGCCACCCCAATTTAGAGCAGCCAGAGCTCTCAAGGAACTCACTCTCATCTTTAGCAAAAGCAGCAGTTCTGTGCCACTTCATATTTCATGGAGGACAAAGTCTAAAGAGCCTCTGCAACTGGAAGTACTGGAAAGAACACGGCACAGGAGCTGCTTCCCTAAACAAGGGCTCGGGCAGGAGCTGGCACCGCTCATTAGCAGCTGTGACACAGCCTCAGCCAGTGTGCCTGCTGTGCTTACCTCTACCACTTAAATATGTATATAAATAAATAAAATAATAATAACAATAAAAAAATACATATAAAAGACAAATTCTGTCTGATGAAGCAGTGTAGGAATGGACATCTGCTATCAAAGAGACTGGGTTTGTTTGATTGGGAGCTCATTAACATCTCTTGGAGATTTAAGTGCCTCCTACCTTCACGCAGTGATCCCCATAATACCAGTTTAGCTCTCTACTCAGGAAAGTTATCTGCATCTCTAGCAGCCAATCCTATTTTATTTTCCTCCCTTAACTAGTTTGCAATGGGTTTCAGTATTAGCACAGATGATATTTCTAACGTATTTCTATGTGCAGCAGTAACATACTGTGGTATTTCTTAATCTTGAAAATGCATTGAAACCAACACACTTGAAGCTTTAAAAAAAAGCAATTTACATGGTAACCAGTCAGGCACAGAAGATCAAAACTTGGCCAAAGACTCTTCTGTCAGGCAACTGAAGCCAAAAATAAAAACCTCAGCCACAAAGAAATGGAGTCCAGCCAAGTTAATTTTGTGCAGAACCACACCAAGTAAGAGGGCAATCCACCAAGCAGAGAATTGGAGTTCCAATCTCTCATCTTTTCCATGAAAGACGTACAACACTGACAGCACAGATGGCACCGACTCAGTCCTAATCAAAACTAATGAAGTCGAACTTGATACACAACTCTTTAATGAGCAGAATGTATTTTTGTTTTCCCATCCATTTTAAAGCTATCACACAGCAATAAAATAATTCAGACAGCACAATAAACGCACAGTGTATTATAACAGAGGTAGTATTTTGTGAACACCTGAGAAAGTCTGTAGCAAATGATGAAATACAGAGATATAACTGAATTGAATTGAAGGTAGCTTTCCTGTCCCAGTATAAAGATCAATTGGTATCATACCACTCATCTTTAAACGAAGAAGTCTTGTTCAGTTTTGTTATTTTTAAAAAATTGCCCTCATGAACATTTAAATTCATATATTGCACATACACGGGGAAAATTATGGTAATGACTTAGATGACATTTCACTTTGCTGGCAGCTACAGAATTAAAATCTTCCTGCTTGAGGGTCAGAGAGAAACGAAAACCTGGAATAACTAAACAGACTTACCCCATCTAGATCACTATGTCAGTGCTGCATACAATTAAAAATGAAAAAAAATCTATATTTTAATTGGGTTGTCCTTAATTCTTTTCAAAATAAAAATCTAGAATATTTCCTAACAAATATTACTCAAAAGAAGACAGAATTAGTGCATGGCTTACAGTAAAAAAAAAAAAAATCACTAACAAAACCATACAATAGGCTTTAATTGTCAACAAGATGAAGCAAGAAAATTCACCTCCAGCACAGATCAGGCACAGTGCATTATGCCTCCATTTTGAGTTATCGACAACCCCGTGTCTCCAGCTGCACATTATTCCATGAAAACACGGCTGTGCTGCTCCAGGCACGGAGGGGAGCAGAGGGAGCCTCTGGCACAAGAGCACCAGCGCCCGGTTTGGCACCTGGCAAACACGTGCAGAGCCCTGGGAAGGCAGGAGGAGCTGGGAGGGAAGGGAAGTTTCCTTGGATAATACAGAACTTCAGGGAATCTCTCCTTATCCTCCCTCCTCACACGCTCCTATTGGCCAGGCACCCGGATCTGCAGGACTGCACAACTTCTACTGCTCTGGTATGAAATGATTCTATGAAGTATTTCTTACAGCTTTTTATAAATGTGCCACCAAACCCCAAATCAAACACCCGCACAAAGGTTAAACACTGAACAAAACCAGGTTTCATCTGATCTGATTTTAAATAAAAAATAAAACAAACACAACCCCAAAATTCATTACAGGAACAGTAAAATTAGTAATTTTAACCCTCCCTGCCTCACTTAGCTCCTGTTGTGCAAACAAGAGTAAAAAGCACAGTTCAAAAGATATGGCTAACCTAATGAAAACAGCCCGTTAGCATTTTTATTAATTATCTTCATAAATATATATTGTGCCTCGCAATTAAAATTCCGTGTGCCTGAGTTGCCATGGCAGCACAACTTCCGCAGCACAATAAATTCTTCCAGCTCAGGCAGGGCCAAGGCTACAAAGCTGGAGGCAGGCTGGATTTGGAACGTTTCGGGGCAACCAGTGGAGACAGGGCAGAGATTATGAGGAAAAAATAGCTTCCACTGGGGAGAAAATGCAGGAATCGATATTAAGCGAGCCTCTGGCGTTTCCAGGGTGACTTCGGAGGAATGCAAATTCTGCGTTCTTTTTCTTTTTTTCCCCATCTGAAATTGCCTTCCTGGTGCCCTAATCGCTAAAAACAACCCTGACAGACTCTTTGGGCAGCACTCACCTCGGGCAGCCCGGCTGGAGCTATAAATAGTGCTGCTGCCATCTGCCACCCTATCCCACACTGTCTCTGCGCCGCCAGCGGACAGCCGGACCTTTTGCCAGGCCTGCAGGACCACACTGCGAGGCACAGATAATGAGGTGAGGAGCAAAAATGGGAGCACTGTAATTAACTGCTGCTTTGGTAGTCATTATTGCATAGAAACGGGATGAATGCTAAGAGAATGTGTAAAAGCACAATTAATAACACTGTGTACAGTGTGTGCAGGCGCTTCTCTCGCCGTGGAGTTCAGACACGGCTCCTCACAATGACACCATCCTTGCTTTCAGTTTCATAGAAATAAGTAACAGGTAAAAATAAACCTCAAATATCAACTGCAGCAGCCAAAAATAATCCAGTTGGGGAGCCAAATCTAATGTTCTGAATGAGTCAGCAACAACAAACTAGAGCAAGTGAAGAGACTGGGGTTTGCCCTCTCCTGCCCTTTTGCTCTGTCCACCACCGCCACACCAGCACAGACACTGGGGCAGACCCTGTTACTGCTGTTGCAAGACAAAAGATGACATCTTTTGCAAGGGAAAGCACCTTTTCCCCTCCAGAGTAATCCAGGCAGCTTAGAATTTCAGAAGCAACTCCCATGCAATGTTGGCATGTCTGCAGTTCAACATCTTTCATGTAATGCCCATGGAACAACGTGACCCCTCTGAGCACATGTGACCACCATGGCTGAGAAACACAGGATTTCACAGGTGAAATGCACTCCACTGAAGCTGACCACGGAATCATTGCCTGGCACTGCCAAATAACATCACTAATTTGGGAGTAAAGCATTGTATTGGAAGCGTTCAAGGCCATGTTGGACAAACTGGTCTAGTGGAAGATCTTGGAACCAGATGAGCTTCAAGGTCCTTTCCAAACCAACCCAATCCATATTTGATCTCTTATTTTATCTTATTTGATCCTTATTTGATCTCTTGTTTTTCCTGATTAAATACTTTGGGGCTTGATTCTGTTCTCACTCCGGCCAGAGGCAGAATTGCTATGATTCAGCTATGCTACGGCCACACTGTTCATAAATAAAAGTGATATCTACCTAGAGATTTAGATATAATTATTCAGAAATTATATAAAATTCAGCAACATGTTTCTTATATTTCTAAATCTATCCTTGTAGAGTTGCAATCAACTGATTCAGAAAAAGCACACATTGCCTAATTTTTTTAAATGGTGTGGTTCTGAGTACACTGGGTTCCCCATCACTCACTACAACTCCACCTTATCACTCTCTACAACTCCCTGAGAGGTGGTTCTGGTCAGGTGGGGGTTGGTCTCTTTCTCCAGGCAGCAGCTGACAGAACAGGAGGACACAGTCTCAAGCTGTGCCAAGGGAAATTTAGGTTGGATGTTAGGAAAAGGTTTTTTACTGAAAGATTGATAAAGTTCTGGACTCGTCTGCCCGGGGAGGTGGTGGAGTCACCATCCCTGGATGTGTTTAAAAAGCGACTGGATGTGGCACTCAGTGCCATGGTTTAGTTGGGGTGTTAGGGCATGGGCTGGACTCAATGATCTTGGAGGTCTCTTCCAACCTGGTGATTCTGTGATTCTTCTTGATGCCTTAAGCACAGATCTCTTGTTTCTCTGCTTGCTCCTGTGTTCATCCCATATTGCAGATAACAGGTAAGGGCAGAGGTAATTCTTCTGCACTCAGCACCTGTGGTACTGCACATGGAACACTGCTCGCCCTGGGTCAGGTCCATCAGTTACATCTCTTGTAACTACAAAGTGGAGAGGCAGCAGCAGAGATCCACCAGGATGCCTGAAGGCTGAAGCCTATGACACAAGGAAAGGCCAGGACTGCCTGGTTTAAGCGGAGAAAGAGAAGGCCAAAGTGCAAGCCACTTTGGAAACATCTTTCTATGATTCTCTATGTCTTATCCTTGTAAAATCTCTGAGTAATTTAAGCCAAACACTTTTTTTCTGCAATTAGGACATGGCTTGTTTGTATTGGTACACTGGTATTTTCTTAGTACAGGAAATTTTTATTTTCTATCATTTTGATACAAAACTGTCTTGACATAAACCATAACTGCCCAAAGCCTTTTCAGTTAGAAAAAAATAACATCAAGTGATAACCTTTCGTTGACCACAGCAATATCTCTGAATAAATGAGTGATTTTATAGCCTCTACAAAAATGTCACCAGCAGTGCTCAAACCTACTCTGAGTGTTCTGCCACCAAATCAAGCAGTAGTTCCTAAAGTTTTCCTAAAAGATCATGCTAATTGCGTCATTATATGATAATGCATTATAAGCTCAATTTTGCCTGCAGTCTTCCAGCTTTTGGGGGCCTGCCAAATCCTAAAGAAAATACTTATTTCCTCTACCTGTAAAATTGAACAGGTGCAGAATGGGGGCTGGATTTTCAGCCCCGCTTGTGCTCACTTTTAAACGCCAGGTAAGGCGCAGGGAACTGCGAGCACAAGCACTACTCACACCACCAGCTTTGTGAGCACGGCCACACTAACACAACTGCCAGCCACCTTCACAAAGGAGCTGTGAGAATAACAAGATCTCATCTACCCCGGGCTGTTTTCCTCTGAGATGTCCTCTACATGTGTACACTCGTGCTGTGTGATGGGACACTGGGCAGGCAGTGCACTAGCACACGTTATCCAGAGAGGATTCAGAACCCCCCGAGAGGTCTGTCAGGTTTTTCTAGACCAAGCTGTAGCTGCCCTGATTTAGTGACAGCCAACAGTCCTGCTCCCAGGGAAAGGCCTAACTGCACGTCCTCTAGACACCCCTTCCCCATCTTTGGCTGTGCCTCCTGGATGGACCCTGCAGGCAGACAAAGAAGCTTGTCCTATCTCTGCATCTGTTTAACACCTCTGCTACAGAGTTCTTCAAGAACACTCGGAAAAGAGAAGAAATTGGTAAATGAAGATTCCACTTGGTAATCATGCTACTGACTTGACTAACTAATGGAAGTCACTTGCTGTGTGGGCTGAGAACATGTTCCAGCTCAGCTCTCTAGTTCACAGAATCATAGAATGGTTTGGGTTGGAAGAGACCCTGAAGATCATCTCGATCCAAGCCCCTGCAGTGGGCAGGGAGAGCTTCCACTAGACCAGGGTGTTCCAAGCCCCATCCAACCTGGCCTTGAAAACTTCCAGGGATGCAGCAGCCACAACCTCACCGGGCAACCTGTGCCAGGGCCTCACCAGAAGCACTGGTTCAGAAGGATGACAGCTGGGGATGAGTATTTTTTCCCCTGATGGCAGCCAGGGTGTTCCAAAGTTTTCCCACTTCCTTTGTGTGAGCGCACACCACACCTGCCTGCACACAAAGACTGTGAGTAGCGAGGCACCCAGTGAGCAGAACTCACTTTAGTACCCACAGAGCAAGTCAGTAGGAGGAGATAGCAAATATTCACATGTATTTTTACAAGGTAATGTTTCTGACAAGGTAATCTCTAATGCACTCTAACCCACGTACTGTTAACTTGCACACTCTTGGCACTTTAAATATCCACTTTTGCTTCACATGGAATTCGCCCCAGCAGTGGAGCCAGTGAAACAGGAACATGACTCTTTTCTAGGCAGCCAGCAGAATTGTAGTTTCTCATAAGTGACTCTACCAACGATTTTGTTTCAATTATATGTTCAGACTGCCAAACTGGGTAAAACGAATCCTTTGTTTAACTTTCATCTCATCCCTGAAAAGATAAATTCACCTGCCTGAATAAGCAAAATAAGCACAGATGAGGTTTTTTCCTCAGCATAGAGAAATAGTAAGTCATGGAAACCTGGAGGTATAATCAACTAGCTTAAAAAAACCTCTTATCAGTACAGAAATGAACAGGCAAATTCATCTGCAATTTTAGAGTTCCTTGACTAAAACAGAAGCACAGAAGTGTTGAGGTGGGAAGGGATCTCTGAAGATTGGCCAGTCCAAGCTCTGCTCACAGCAGGGCTGCTCAGGACTACATCCAGTCAGGGCTTGAGTATCTCCAGGGATGGAGATTCAGCTGCCTGTTCCCTTACTTCACAAACCTCACAGTAACAAGTTTTTTCTGAGCATTAAACACAATATTCAGTATTTCAGTCTGTGACCACTGCCTTTTGTCCTGTCACTGGGTACCTGTGTGTGCCTCACTTCCTTACCAGCCCCTGGCACCAGGTTTTTGTACACATGGGTAAAATCTTCCCTTCCCTTCCCCATATTTAGAGTAGATTAACAAATCTTTTTCCATTTCTGCATCAGACAAGAAGTTTCCATCACAGTGAGGTTTCCAGCACAGAAAACAGTGTTTTGCTTGTAAAATACTAAGCCTGAAGCACTAGAGGAGAGTAGCAGAACAAAAGGGTTTTATCATTATTCTTCATGCTTTAATTACCTTTATCAAATGCCAACTGAGACAAGCTATTTTTAAACCCTAGCATTGATTCTGTAATCACATTAACTTAACACAGATTTTATTCTTCTCTACTTATACAGGTCTATCCTAAATAAACCTTAATATGTTTGTGCAGGAAGTACCATAAGGTATTTACACACCAATCAATTTGAAAATACCAACTTCCAGACACAACCTGAGGTTAAACTTGTCAGTTGAACACCCACAAATTACAAAAGAAAACCAAAGGATACACTGAAATGATTCAGCACTTCAGCAGCAGAGACGAGTGGTCATTGAAAGATTTGCTATTATGTGGTGGAAATACCATTTGTAACAGTGCAAATACAAATTGACATGGTGTCATTCATTATTACTTATGTAGTATTCATTTTTTATACATCCCTTGAAAAAATGAACAACAAAAACACCTTTTTCTTTTTTTATCATCGCTTTCAGAGTTAATATCTGGGTTTAAAATGGTAATATTTGCCAAAAAGCAATGGAAGGTTATTAAATTCTTTTATTAGATCATAACGATTGATATTAAAAACTTTCAGTTTTACTTATCATCAATTTTGTAAGCAAGCTTCTTTGCCTTAGATAAATCTATATTCTGAGTTAGACAGATGAGCCTTTCTGAAGGCCCTGGATAAAAGGTGTCTAGCACTGATGCCATCTTCAACACTGAACTGTTGAGAGAAATTTAGAAGAAAAAAGCCACAAACCCACAAAAAAAGTCCTATGAGGAAGAGCTGAGGGAGCTGGGGTTGTTTAACCTGGAGAAAAAGAGGCTCAGTGGGGAGCTTTGCTCTCCACACTCCCCTGACAGAGGGTTGTGGCCACATGGGGGTCAAGCTCTGCTCCCAAGGAACAAGTGACAGGACAAGAGGAAATAGGCTTCATCTGGCCAGGGGAGGTTCAGGTTGGACACCAGGAGGAATTTCTTCCCAGAAAGGGTGCTCAGGTCTTGGCAGGGGCTGCCCAGGGAGGTCTGGAGTCCCCATCCCTGGAGCTGTTCAAGGAACCACAGGACGTGGCACTCAGTGCTCAGGGCTGGGTGACAAGGTGGGCATTGGGCACAGGCTGGACTTGACGAGGCCTTTTCCAGCCTAAATGATTCTGGAATTCTATTCCACAGATAGGGAAACTGTACACCTGGATACTGACAAAAGGCAGGAGAGCAGCCCGCTGGAAAGAAAGGAAGAGTTGCCCACTGACAATGTAAGAAGACACAGCCCAGCAAGAACCAACACAGCATTTACATCAAACACTTCAAAAATCAGGGATACAGGGAAAAAAATGAGTGAACTGTCACGGACTAACACACATAAGCAGCGCTGTGAGTTGCAACTAGAGCCAAAAGGTTTTCCAAAAATTTCCTTTTCTGGGCAAGGTCCTAACAAGGATTTGGAGGCACGTTGGGATGGGCTTTTTCTGGCCAAACCACCCCTTTAATGCCCGATGGCTGAGCACACCAAGAGAGGCAGGGCACATCCATTTCACATCTGCTGTCTGCCTCCAAGCTGGGACCTTCAGACATGACAAACATCTACTTAAATCCTTCTTAAACCAAGGGGAAAATTTAATCCAATTCTTCCATATCCTCCCAGTGAGTGTTTGAAGGTGTCTCTCCCTAAGCTCTTTCTCAAACATTCAAAGAAAGCAGACTATCATCATAACAGGGGTCAAAGGATGCACAAAGGAGGGGGAGAAAAGCAAAATCAATCTATCACCATGAAAGACTATTTGTGATAAATCCAAATCTTGGTAGACAGTCTATTAACACAAGTTTAAAAGGTGAAGATTAGAAAGAAGGAGCAAAGATCCCAAGCCATAAAAAATTCATGCTGTTTGATTTGAAAGGCTTCACTCTTTTACACATTTTGAGCTGGAGCAATAAATGCTTTTGAGGAATATTCTTAGCATTGTGTAACTTGCACATATGTGCTAACTCAAAATATAATGCAACCCTTCATTGTTCTGGAAAACTAAAGGAATGCTAAGTATAGCTCAAATCCTGACAATATTTTTTAAAAATACCTAATTCTTTCATTCTATGTTCTTCTGCTTTGATAATTATTTCTTTTCATCTCTCCCTGACTCACACACTGAGGCGACCAAAGGAGAATGAACAAATAGAGGTGGGAGGGGAGCTGAGAAGTGGCATGGACTTGAAAAGCTCTGAATGCCTTCAATCATCTGGAAAATCACAAGTACCAATCTTTTTAACTTCTGTAATTAAAGACTCACGACACGTAGTCCTGAGCAGCTCTCAGGAGTTCACTACTAGGTACAATTACATTTTTTCCTCATTTTTTTGGTGCTGCTTTTAGCATCTAACACAGTATTTAAACAACTCTACTTTTAATTCCATACTGAAAAACAGAACCTGACCTGCAGTTGTGAAGGGCAAGAAAAAACTGTCAGAGAGGCACTAGAGAGGGGCCAGAGCTCTGCCATTCCTCAGCCATGCTGGTCTGAGACATTCCTGCTCATCTCCTGATGGAAAACGACACCTTGATCTTACAGGAGATAGCAATGACACCAAACCATGCTGGAACTTGCACCCAAGAGCGAGGGGAAGTTGCATTTTCCCCGCAGTGAAGTGTGGTGCCTGCATCCACCCGTGCTTCCTTTTGGGGTGCCCCAAAGCTCTGAGTGCATGGCATCCTTTTAGTATTGCCAGACTGCCCTCAGCACGTGAAATAAAAACTAAGAGCAGAAAGAATCTTAAAAATGGGGAAAGAGAACAGGCATGATGGTGTCCACCACCTTCAGATCTTAACTGGCGCTCATGTACAAATCCGTGGCAAGGCTTTAAGCTGTTGATTCAAATATCTTCTTTACTCTCCATTTTCTGCCTAATTTTGGCAGCTATTGTCAGCAGGTATTTTAGAAGCACAATATGAGCTCCTCAAAAAGGATATTGCATGTCACTGCTTGCTGTGCCACATCCACACCAACCCACACCCACAACGAATTGCACTGGATAATTGGTCACATTTGAAGAATAAGAACTAAATTTTGTAAGGACTAAAAATTGCTCAGCACTCCCTACAATTAAAAGACAATAGTATGTACAATACGCTGTATTTCAACTCTAAATTTAGATAAAGCACTATCTCCAAGTCCAACACAGAAAGTCTTAAAGAAATTATATGCATCAAACACACAAGTAACATTTTCTATTTAAGAGAAAGAAGTGAAATACAAAATGAAAAAAAAAAATTGCCTTTTAAATCAAGTTGAAGTGCATGAAAATAACATTGTGGGGCCAAAACACAGGGCTGTAAAGGAAGGAGCTTGCAGGTTCCTTTTTTTCAAGAAGAGCAGTAATTCTGTCAGTGCTCAGGCCCAGGAGATGGGAATCAGGAGAAAGGGAATGTGTTTGAAAATAATCCATGTCAGCCTGCTAATACCACAGCATACATCTCTTTGACATTAACAGAGACCAACAGACACAAATAATGTGCAGACAGAAGATAATCTGTTTATCTTTCTGCTTTGCTTTTTAGTTAAGAATGGATTTTGTGAAATGAAAGGGTTTACTGAAAGCTGTAGACAAAATTCTGCAATTTTTCAGTAATTATTTAGGAATTGTTGCAAATAAAGAGACAAAACTAGTGGTTGATAATTTCTGCCAAAGAACAGCATCTCTTTTGATATGAGCAAGGTTCTCCATCACTCAATGTTTAATCCTGACTATCCTATACAGATGTGTTTAACAAAATCCAGTAACTATTAATTTTTAACTCCCGAAATACAAATTTCATCAAGGCCTTAATAAATGCTCAGACCCCCTTGGTTTTTAACAATACAATCATATCCAGAATTGATTCGGCATGTAAATGCAGCAAAATAACATGTTCAGAGAGTCAGCTTGTACCTAATGAAATGGGTAGATAAACAGATTTATCTTTTAACCCCTCTGATATTTTTCAGCAGGGAGAACGCTTCTAAGTCCTGCAAATACAAAAAAATCCCAAACATTTCTTCCTAAATATCTAACAGCAGAAGCAGGAAGTAGCACTGTCCAAAGGACTGTGGACATGGAATTAGGACTGGTAAATCCTACCAAGACAGAATTTTCCCACTTTCACACTAGAGATGGGGCAGGCAAATGGACTGAATTAATTTTTCACGACAGTGAAAAGAAAGAGAAAGGTATTTTTAGAAGATTGACAAAACCAAGGTTAGTTTTGAGAGAAACTCTCACCTGAGACCTTCTCCTTCCAGAATTCCTACCAACAATTCCTCTAAGCAAATATACAGAGAAGAAAATCTAAACCCCAAATAAAGGAATAGGAGCAAGGCAAGAGCCTGGGCTGGTAAGGAAGTTGCAGAAAGCAAATTAATTACTTTTATTAGCAGCTGTACACTCAGGGAACCACAAAATACATACCCAACCAGCTGAGTCTAAGGATGCTATGACTCGTACAGATGTAACTTAATTTATCTTTCATATAAAACAGAACAAATGATTGAACACAAACACCTGAGCCAGAACAGCAACACTACAGCCCATGCTGGGTACTGGAACTGAGCAGTTCAGTGACCAACAAAATATGGGCCTGGTTTAGAAAGCTGAAAAAATACCTGAAATTTTTAAGAACAGAAAACTACTCCATTCGATTGCATCCAGCATCATTTAGAGACTTCTTTTTGCATATACTTCCACAATGATTCAAAATCTTCCTTACATCAAACAGTAACCAAACAAGCAATTTTTTTAATAAATATGTACTGTGATGACATCATTTTCCTGTTTCTGTGCAACTACTGAAAAACATTCCGTTGGAGGGAGCACATTACCCCAAACCTCCTTGCTTGCCCTCTGTGGGATATTGTCCTATTGAGCAGCCTCACTGAAAACTCCTCCCTTTGATTGCAAATCCTCCATCTCACTAATAAAGAGCTCCCCCATCAGTAAATACTACCCAGAGCCCATGTTATTTCCATTACTAACACCAATGGCAATGAGGTTGCTGCCTCATTTTACCCAGCTCAGCCTCAGCTCTGACTCAGACATCCTCATTTCACCGTCATTGTTCTTCCAAGTGTCAGGCTGAGCAGGGCTCTAAATGATTATTGCTCTTGGTTTTTACTTTTACTTCTTGATTTTAACACAAAACACAATTGCTTTGCTAAGAAAATACCCTGGTTTTCCACAAAATCATGTAATATTTTTAGAGACTTCTTTTTGCATATACTTCCACAATGATTCAAAATCTTCCTTACATCAAACAGTAACCAAACAAGCAATTTTTTTAATAAATATGTACTGTGATGACATCATTTTCCTGTTTCTGTGCAACTTTTCCAAGCCTTTTGGCACAATGGGGAATCAAAACTGTGGAGAGATCCATGTATTAGAGAACAAGATCTGCAGGCAACTGAATGTAGTAATACAAAAGTTCTTCAGATAAATGAGGAATATGATAATAACTATTAAAATTTGTGCAACAGTTGTAACATTTGATTTAAGTTGTGTATGTCTATATATGTAATATGTTAGATACTAAAGGAATCTGAACAGTATAAAAATTAAAAGGAAAACTATATTAACATTTGACTTGTAAGGAGCAAATGACTGACTATAATTAAGACAAATGACTACACTACATTTCCATTTAGCATACAGAACATTATACATTGTCACTGGATTTGGAACATTTTATGCTAAAACCTTTCTTAAAGCAGACAGGTGTCATTTCCACTTAACTGTGCTTAAATCTCTCGGCAGTAGTAAGTGCATTAAATATGACCAATGCCAACAAGAACAAAGGTAATTTTCTTTTAGACAGGGGCATTCAGAAGAATTTTCTCTAATTGGTTTCTGCCTACGAGCACCTACTCTGTTGGAGATGACAGAGGCAGAGCAGCATTGCTGCCATGCAGTACACCAGCAGAGTAGATGGCTTGTAACAAGAAATGGAGATATTTGAAAGTCTGCTGACGCTCTTATGGTGTAAATTACAAAGCAGTTTCTGAGAAAAACTGAAGTTACTTTAAATAATTACTAATGTAAAGTCATAAAATTAAGTGAGGTAAACTCAAGTTGATAAACTTCATTTTCCTGCCCCTCTTTAAGAAAATTAACTCTCTGCTGAAAGGAATCTCCTTGGTTTCAGCAAGCAAACAGCCTCTATTTCCCTTTGGCTCCTCAGCAGTAGGCTGAGAGCATCCCAGCTGGTGCCTGCTGGGCTGTATTTTCCTTCTATTTTACTGGCCAGACTCAACAATCACCTCAGGGAAAGCACAAGCGCTTACAGCCATCACCATCCCCATCACCCCTTCACACCTGTGGCCTCTCAGTTATTGCCCCCCAGCACATAAAAGCAGATAAAAGATAAGCGGTCTATTATACACCCCCCTTTCAGTGTATTTAGTATCCCTTCTCTTTACTCTCCCAAGCGTTCTGTTGTTGAATCAGCTGAGCAGGCTTTAGGAAACTTTGCCTTTCCCCTGAAAACATGCTCTGTGGCGGTAACTTTAACTGCAGTGACTAAATGTTAGCGCTGACACCACTCACGCACCATCTTGTAATTAAAAGTGTTCATGGGCATTGTTTCTGTTTCAAATCTGTCTGCAAAAGCTTCACCACCACTCTGAGACCTCTCCTTTATCTTCCCAGTTCTCCCACACTCGTAGGGAAAAATCCCAAGGCTGCTTTCAGTGGCCAATTACAGAACAATGTTATCCTCTAACTGCCTAAGACAGCTTTTCATGAAACTTGCTCTCACCAATACGTCACTATTAGCGATGCATTAAAATGTATTTTTAGCCTCATTTCTTATGCAAATGAATCTTTCCCACCTACTCCAGCTTTCTCTCAGTTCCCATCTCCTTCCGATACCCACGGCCAGGGGCAGCAGGACGGGACTTTTTCACTGACACACACATGAAAAGGCACTTGGCATTTTTAATTGCTGTCCGTTTTAATGTTGGTAAAAAAACTGTTTATGGCCAGCAGATCAGAAAAAGAAAACAAATTACTTTGAAATTTGTGTTTTCACTAAATCCTTGCCTCTACAAATCTGTCCTGTGCAGCACTCACTGACTGCAAATGCAATACTTGCTGTACCTGTGAATAACTAGTGAGTTACTTACCAAAACCCACACGTGTATTTCTCAAAGGCTGGAACACTACATTTAAAGTGGGGGGTTTTTTTCACTTCTGGGGGAGTGGACCTGAGGGCTTAAGTAGAGGTAGCTTGGGAGGTTAAAATCCATGACAAAAATCAGTCTTTAAATTTTAGCCAAAACTTTCTTCTGCCTTGTTGTGTACACACTTCTGTTTGATATTCAGGTAACTCTGAGCAAGTTGCTCTCGCATCAATTTCTTCTACATCGTTCACTCTTCTTACTCTTCTAAGATTGAAATTATTTCTCACATAATAACGTACAGCACAATTTCCTTCACAATTATGGCCCTGTCCATAGGTTTGTACCTTCATTTTTTTTTACTTTTGGGGTCAGCTGTGTTTTAATCGTTATTAAAACAAATTAATTCTGCTCTTTCCTTGATAACTTCAAGTAGTTAGTTGTTCTTTGGGGGAGGACAGGAGGACTGAGACCTTTGCTTCTACACCTAGAGAGAAGACAGTAAAAGGCACGTGATAATCAGCAATAATCAGCATCATCTGCAGCACGAGGCACCGGGGGAACATCACTACAGCAATCAGGACGATTTGTTCACAGGAATAATGTCTTTTCTCAGCCCCCTGTTTCGAACAACGCATCGTAACTTACACTACAAACAGGGCTTCAAAGCCTCACATTTATTTCCAGTTAGTAACTCATCCCCATGCACGTTCTCCATAAATACCAATACAATTTATCGCTCACAGAATCTTCCCACAAGCAATGCTACAACAATCCTGTAAACCACTGATTTAAGCCTCCATAGTCCCATCCACGTCAGGATTAGAATTACCCTGCTGTGTCACTCAGGCTTTAAAAAGCTGTATGTAGTGGTGAACCAGTATTTCCTGCACTAACAACCTAGACTCTTATTAGAATTCTACTGCTCTGACCATACAGCTCGGGTATTATGTATATCCTCTTATCCACCTAGGAATGCCATAAACATGAATAACTAACTGTAATTGGAAGCTGGGAAGTGTGGTTAAGCTGGTATCAGAAAGCCCCTTTTTCACTGTACAGTATTTCTTTTATAATGGTAACAGAATGACACTCGGTTCAGGCAGAGCTGCCTCTGCCAAAGGCTGCAGCCTCCCTCAGATTTTAGAACTCTGGCTGTAACAAAAGGAGTTGCTCAACGCTTCCCTGCTTCACACAAAATTTACAGAGGCCCATTCTGAAGCGTGCTGACTCCCCAGGATAGAGTTCTCACACCACTCTTCTGATTCTTCAAATTATTTTTATGGAGACAAACTTGCTACTGATGTCAGGGTAAGATTTTTCTTACTGGCTTTTGTTGCAAGGTATTTTTGGGGATGATCTGTAGAAAATGCAGCCTCATCAGAAGTTTTCTTCACACTCTAAGGAGGAAAATTTCCAAACTCTGGATACCAGCCTGTCTGGTTATCCTGAGAAACGCACTGACAGCTTTCCTGAGAAAGCCTTTATAAGCTTTCATTTTCACAGAATTACAGAATCAATTAGGTTGGAAAAGACCTCCAAGACCATCGAGTCCAACCTATGAACCATCCCCACTTTGTCACCCAGCCCAGAGCACTGAGTGCCATGGCCAGTGGTTCCTTGAACAGCTCCAGGGATGGGGGCTCCACCACCACCCTGGGCAGCCCCTGCCAATGCCTGACCACCCTTCCTGTGAAGAAATTCCTTCTTAAGTCCAATCTGAACCTCTCCTGGCTCAGCTTCAGCCTGTGTCCTCTTGCCCTGCTCCCTACAAGCTAGGAAAATAATAGTACCAATTCTAGCACGGCCCTTCTTCACACAGTCCCAAAAAAGCTTGGAATAGTGTGATTGGTGGGGACAATACCAAGAAATGGGAGTTCTCAAACTTCATTTTTTAAAAATGCATCAATCATCTCAACAAGGTTACATACCTGGCCCACTAAAGGCATGGGTTCATTCCTTACACAAGGGATGCTGCTGATCACTCTGCTGCAGTCTTGCCTCACACCAAGAGAACTCCCAAGGACTGAGCAAACAAGGTGTTCTCAAACAACTGTTTCAGCTGATGCTTTTCTAACCCTGTTTCACAGCTATTATTGCTCAAATCAAGATAGCACATACAAATGTAACAGTACCAGCTTCTAAGAAAACTCTTATTTCTAACAGAATTGTTTTGTTACATAAACGGTGGAATTGGAAAAAAATAGTGAAAGAATGGATGTTGTCTGCTTCTTGGCATTAACAAGAAGGTAAAAAAAAATTCTCTACTGGATGATGGAAAGAGATAGCAGAAAAAATTGCTGTCTGTTCCAAGAGAGCAGAATTGTGATTTATTCCCACCCACTTGTTACCTCCTATTTTATTTCTTATACCAATCTTGTATCTAACAGATGAGGAACAGCATAAGTCACCCACCCCATCAGCCATCCTGGACATTGGACAGAGTGGGACTGCTGAGTTTAGGAGCACAGCCAACTTAAAAAATACCTTCAATGGAAAAACAGCCCAGCAAGACCAAGCTCTCCATGAGGGTGCAGTGGGTGCCAGCACTGTGCAAGCAATGGCAAACACAGGCTCCAGCATTTGTTTCCCTTGATTTCATTTACCCCCATACTGTTCAACCTTTCAGCCACGTTTTTTATCCAGCTAAAATCTCTCTTTTGCAGCAGAGTCTTGGAAATAGTTTTTGTTGATCAAAATCCTTCTTGGTTTGCAACTGCTTTATATTAACTGTCCATGCCGTGGAGACTCGCAGTTCTCAATCTAAACCAAGAAGCAGTAGGAAGTAGTGGAAAAAGTGCTATTTGACACCTTGTTATCAGGAGGAATCACCCAAACACACCTTTGAAAAGAATTCAAACTTCCATTCGTTTCAGTTCCCTCTTACAACAGCTCTTCCTCTCTTCCATTCATTCTCCTTCCTGCCACAGTGCTCTCAGGAGAACACGGAGCATTGCTTGCTAGAAAAGCCTGAAAAAACCTGGCTGCAACTACATGGAAAAGGGAGAATCACAAAAAGAGAAGAATGACAAAATAAACAGAATTAAAAATACATATATAAATGAATGAAAAATAGGAGGAGTGAAAACAACCCATTAAATTTAACTGATAACGGTATTTCTGTCAGTAGTGTAACCATCAGTTCCAGGGAGACAACATCACAAACAGAAAGCAGATTTAGGTTAAGTAACTGTAATCCCTATCTTGGCTAAAATAACAGTCCTCATGTAATACATGAGTTGGAAGAAAATAATCAAATTTCTGATCCCAGTAAGTTTACAGACTATCTGTGAAGATTATTCACTTGTTTTAGTAAGAAATCCACAGCTGTTGAGTTGGCTGTGTGAGATTCTGGGTTGCTCAGCAATCCTGAAAAGTCAGGCCAGGTCCATCTAGGAGCTTCAAGTGAGTGTTTGGGAATTTTACTTTAAATCCCCAGCTATCCAAATGCTCTTCTATCTCTGCTTCACCTCAAAAAAGATCACAGTATCCAAAGCCTGAAAGCCAGGAGATACAATTTTTGTCTCCAAAAGTCCTAGCAGTTCTTGATTATTTATTGCCACTCTAACAGCCACTGGAGAATGACCTTTAAATGTAAAGATCTTCCCCTGTGGGTATCTACTTTATAGCCCAGGGGCAGTGAGGTTACTGATATGCCAGGAGCAGGGAACCTCTGAGAGGCAAACGAGGAGCATCAAGAAGTGCAAAACTGGTTAGAACCCATCTGGATTGGCCACTGGTCATATCTTAATAAATGGGGGGGAAGGGAGGGAAGGTGGATTTATCTTAAGATATATCACAGGATAGAGAATTTATACCTGAAATATGAAAAAATATTAGTTGAAGTTTAAACTATATAAAGAGAAGATAAGCTTGGAGACTGAGAAGGTGCCAGAACAGATTGAATTTGGATGATCAGGTATTTTCTTCAGGATAAAAATAATGATGTGCAACCAGGAGAAGAAGTGGCTGTTTGAAACCACCAAAAACCACCAATCTTTTTTTTTCCTAAGTAATTTTTACTAATAAAATGTAGTAATTAATAAAAATTCAGGAATAAAAAAAGCAACAAGCTTTTCTATGTAATCTTCCCCTTCACAGGTCTGAAGAAATTATTTTCTTGGGAAAAAAAGAAGAAAGATACAGAAATCAAACCCAGTAAAGGTGAATATAACTAAGTTGCTTCTCTTTTCTTTCACGTTCTGCCCTACTGAGAGAAATAAATTAACTAATCAGAAGTGTAAAACACAATTGCTCCAGAAGCCAATAACTGATAACAGTACAAAGAAACACCCTCACGAATAAGGCAAAGGTTTTAGGCAAAATATTCTGATCACACCTCAAACTTCCACCTTTCCACAGCCTCCCACAGTGACAGGAGGGAACGAACGCCTTGCAGCACAAACCCCATTGTGCCACTGAAGGGGTCAGGGCTGCTCAGAGGGTGGCTCTGGTTGTGCTTTGCTCTGTTTGCCTCAAGGTTTCGGTAACGCCGACTGGCTGAGCTCCAATCCCGATCTGGAGCTCATTCCACGCTCCCAGATGGGATCTCTGCATGTGACAGGGTGAGGAGGAAGGACATTCTCCTTACCCCAGCTCAGAATGGATTTGTGCCTTTTCCTATACACAGATTTACCTCCTCTGAGTTCCCAGCTAATAATGAAACGAGTGTGAATCAAACATTGCCCATTTTTACAGCCTTTCACTGTGTATTTGAACAATGTTTCTTGTTCTAAAAGCAAGAGATCAAACCAAAACCAAAAAGAAGGAAAGTGCCCTTTCTATCAGTGTTGAAAACAAGTTTTCAGTCATGCTGGTTTATCAAAACTACTCATGTGTTAGGAGAAGCAAACAACTGGGTCTACATTCAGTGTTAGTTACATTTTTCTAAAAGTTCCAACTAAAATAATTATAAATATTATGAATATGTATTTTTATTAGGGTTCAGAGCCATGATTTTGCCACCAACCTTCTGAACCAGGCCTACAAGACTGGAATAGTTACCAAACCAGGATACAATTCCATGGCACAAAATACTGAATTCCCATTCTAAATCTAACCGTGAATTCATCGAACTCCAAGAAGAATGAAATCTAAATATAACACAATGTATGCTAATATTGCCCTAATTTTGAAAGAAACTGATTAATAAGAAAGCAGGTCAACTCAAACACTGCCAGAGATGCTGCAGCAAAGAAGCAAAAGAACTGAAGAGACTGAATCAAGATAAATCATTCTGTCCAGTTCTAACAGCAAAAGCCACAACCTGAACTTGATTTAAATGCGTGAGGTCCTTTTGTTGTGGACAATCAGGGAGGAAGAATAATAAACTGAAGTGTGGCCAACAGCCTTCTGTTATGCACGAAGCTCTCAAGGGATGACAAAAGGCTTCTTGTCGCAGCTCAAGCAAGCAAATACCTAACAAGAGTTCTACACGCCACAAAACAGTTACAGAACATTTCCTGTTTTAAGATTACAGTCTCACATAAACAGAAAAGAAGGTTTTTCATTAGAAGTCCCCCACACACTCCCTATAGCAGTTGAGATTCCAACTCTGATTTTGATTTTTCAAACAGTGCAGAGACAAACTGGACAGTAACAGATGACAGCAACAAAAGTAAGACTGAATCAAGATTAAGTCTCGATCTTTCATCTAAACCATGGAATGGTTTAATGCCTTTTATATTCATGTGGTCATATTTCACTTCAAGGAAAAATGGCCAATATATCAATAAATTTTAAAAAATCAAAGCAATGCAATTAGGGGGAAAGGGAAGGCCAGACAAAGAAACTGAAATGAAACTCAGCCAAACTCTTTGGAGATACTAAGTAGAGTCACAAAGTTTTCAAAAGTATAACTCAAGGATATTATTTGAGCTGTTCTGTGTTTACCACAACAATCTATATTTAAAGGGTTTTTTTACTAATGTGAAATAACATAGCACAATATTCCTAGAAGTAGCGTTTTCACATGCCTGAAAAAAATAATGCTGTTTTCAAACCCTGCCTGTCAATTGGCTTATTCCAAAACCAGACTGAAAACGTGAAGTGCAACGTAGCAAACCAGAGCTCAGTGCTCTCTCCCTTCCCTCGTTCATGGTCTGTGATTTTTTAGCAGTATTTTTAAACAGAGATGAGGACTGGGATTTTTTGGTACAGATTTAACATGTTGTCTCCAGCTGAGCACACAAACACAGATGCACACTTGTTTCATTAGCAATGCTCTGCTCCACCCCGGGCTGCTGGGAGGGAGATCTAGTGAGCTGTGTGAGGAGCTGCTGAAAAATCAGGAGTTTAGGGCTTGCCACATCATCACTGTTGGGCTGAATGTCCAAAACTGAGTCAAACTTCCCTAAAGTTCCAAGGTTCCCCTGTGAGAATGGGAATTTTCTTGCAGCAAGAATGAAGGGTTGGTCCAAAATGTACATCACTAATAATATTAACATACAATTATAGTTAAAAGCAGCAGAAATCCTTTTGGATAAAAGGACTGCCAAGTTTTGATGATTTCTAGACTGCAAACATTGTTAAGAGACATATTAAAACGCCTGCCAGTGCCCACACCTTCCTTTTACAGTATTTTATATTGTCACTGACAACAGTATTTTCAGTATGCTAACAGAAAAAAGCCCTACAGTATAATCCAAATATCCACCTGAAATTTCAAAATTTTCTGTACAAGCACTTTTCTTTCCAAATAATAACTCCTTTATAAGAAAACAAAAATACTCATGGTATTGCTGGCTTCTGCAAGCATGATGAGAAATTCTGCTCGAAGAAAATGAAAAAGACAAACCCAGTCATCAAAATAACTTAAACACTGACATCCCAAACTGCAATTTTGCCTGACATTCTCCCATCTTTTCCACAACATGAAGAACAGCAAGATGATTCAAGCTAGCCTGAAGGTGCAGGAGTACATGGAGCTGCAACACAGGGAAACAAATCTGAGCACAGAGAATCCACTTCAGGATTTAGGCACTCAAATCTAGCAAAGGATGGACCAAGAACGCACCTTAAAAAAAAAAAAATCACATTTTATTCACAGAACATAACTAGCAGTACTGGTTTTAAAAGCAAATGAGAAAATGTTATTAGGGGCAAACCTATGTTAACTGATCTAATTTTTAAATGAAAGGAGTAGGATGGAACAGCCTTCCTCTAAAAAACTAACAAGGATATATAGCTTTGGAGATTTGCTGACAGGCAGAGCTGTTTCCAATTCTATAAATACAGCAGTGACAGCTCTTTCCAGATCTAGTTTGAGTTCTGGTTTTACTTCTTGATAGATAACAGATTATTTCAGAAAACAGGTAACATTCTGCTGATTAGGAGTGGAACAATGTTGGACTGGATCCTGATCACAGCTCATTAAAGTACTTGCCTCAACTTTGCTGCTACTTCATTATTAACTCTGGGGAGTGCAGAAATACTTGAGAAAATACCAGTCAGTTGTTGGGAACTGCAAACTGTGCGTCGTCAGCCACAACAGGCTGTCAGGGAAAAGAAATTCTAACAAGGATTTTTTATTCCCTCTTGAATACAACACAGCAGCGCCCTTTCTTTTATCCTGCAGGTTCGATACAAGTTTTCCAAGGGCATGATGAAGGGGAGGACTTGTTGGACTTCTGCTGAGCCAGCTGCAGATTGGTTGGGGTACTCGACTTACCCACGTGCAGTGACAGCAACCCTGCTTTTGCAGCATCCCTTCGGCTTCTAAAAAATCCTGATATTTAGATAGGGTTAAAAAGCCCTTTCTGCTATGACTGCCTGTAAAATAGCTTGGCTCTTCACTACTATAATTATGATTTTTTTAAAAGCAGAAGTATATCCCTAAATGCTTGATCTCAGAACTAGCAATACAGTCCCCTTGACACCTGCTTTGTTGGTGCTTTTCCAGAGGGTATTTTGCTTCTGTAGCAAGAAAGGATGGAGACACTGATCATCCTGACACTTCCCTCACTGCCACCTCACACACACCTACAAAGACACATAGCCACAGGTATCACTCACTCACAATTTTATTCAGAAACAGCAGCTGAAGTGAACTGGGCATTCTAGTCCTGACAGAGCAAATGTGAAAAGAAATACCCAGAGTGAGAAAAGGAGAAGCAATAAGGATGCACCGAGGGAAGAGAGCAGGGAGGTAAGAGCAGACGCTGGGGGTCTGCCCGCAGCTCCCTTGGCACCAGCCCTGGCTGGGACAGCAGCGAGGACCTGAGGACAGGGCTGAGAGCAGGACAAACATGCTCGGGAACACAGCCTCCCCCTCCACAGTCTCCCAGCCCGGGTACTCTGCAGCACTCTCGGGCCAGAAGCTGATGGCAGCGTTTAACACACTGTTCCTCCCTAAACTCGCCTCAATTTTTAACCCACGACAGCGTTTACCACCCAGGGAGTCTCTGGTCAGTGTATCCCAGAGTCACTACGCACACAGTTTGTTTTCATCGGGGCTACTTATACCCAGTTCTCCCCCAGGACAATCCCAACCCCACAGATTTCCCAAACTCCCCTGTACCTTAATCCTCCTTTCTAAGCTGGAAAATCCTAGAGACTCAAACTCTCCCCTAGAGAAAAGGGGTTCCTTTGCCATTCCTCAGAACTCCTTCCAGCTGTGCTACCATGGACTATTTACATTCGGGATTCAAGGCCCAGGCACATCATGGTGATGGTAGAGATGATTTCTAGTCATCTTCTTAATTATTTTTATAATTACTGATATCTCCATGCTTTTTGGTAAGCCATGGCTCATTAAACTACCATCTCTATAACATGGCTTACAGAAACCCAAAATCCCCTGACAAGAAACAGAATAAATTCATTTTATTATTGTATGAAAAGCAAGACCTGCTTTTCTTCAGAATTAATATTTGTATTTAATCTCTTGAATTTCATCTGCCTCTTGAAATCCAAATCGTTCCCAAAACAAATTACCAGCAGGTATTCCTCACATACATCACATTTCGAATGTCTTTATACCAATGTAAAGAATTTTCCTCTAGCTGTAATTTATTTTTAAACAAAATCAATACCATTATTACAAGAGCACTTCGTTATACTTTTTATTTTCAAATTACAGACATTACTAATGCAATTAATTTCATAAAATAAGACATTCACTGAAGTCCAATTGTATCAATGACCAACCATCACAGACATTCTTTTCCCAAAAAAGGGGGGGGTTAAGTGGATAAAACTTCCAGCATCACTTAAGCAATACCCTTCCTGTTCCACCAGCAGAACCAGAGGAAATACAACAGACAGATAAATTATCTCCATAAACCCCAGCCAAAATCCAAAATGCTGTTTCACCACCAAAATAGAGTTTCTTTAGTTAGCAACATTTACAAACAAAATCAGAGGCAGATGTTTCAGCCCAAGAGAGGATGTTAGAGAACTTGTTATCTGTCACTGAGGCTCTTGCTAAGACACTTGAAATCTGGTGAACAAGGCACAGCAAGACTTCTTTCAGTTACAGTGAAATGCAGACTAAGTACCTTTCAGATTGGATGTAGTTCCCTTTAAGGACATGACCTTTCCAATACTCCATAAAAGTTTTACATGAGTGAAGTGAAGAACACGGCTACAAAAAAGCAAAACCGGATTGAAAACTCAAATTTAAAATTGAACTCCAAAAACCTAAAAGCCAAAGATCAAGTAAAGCACAGCCAGAAAAGGAAAATAATAATTGGTTAGGAGCTCCCAAAGTAAGAGATCACAGAAAATATATGAGTCCTGAGTTGAGAACTCAAAAACCTCAAACATAATTTCATTAGGACAGCATGGAGTTCTACTCACATGTAGCAGATTTCTTTCTTGTACAGCATCTTCATGAGCCAACATGAGATAACTGCCTGGACAATATCAAATATCCAGTATGACAGGGAAAGTCTTGCATTTACAGCCTGTGTTTGCTGTCTTGGCTGTGGCAATTTCAGCATGCACTTAGAACTTACCCAGCTTGAGCCACAAAGTGCTCCCCAAAGCCCCTGAAATGCAGAAAAAGCTGCCACTGAAACCTTGCCATTTTATGCCTATTTACAATCCTTATGTACAGAGGGTTGCATTAAAACTCCCTATAAAAATTGCAGCGCCTGAAAATCTACCTGATTATAGCACAATTCTCAGCTGAAGATCCTGTTGGCCTCTTGAGGGCACAGACGAAAACCAGACTACTCTGTTCTTGACCTAATAACAAGTCATTACTCACAGCATATAGATCTCTCCTTCTTTAATTACAACGAATTTCCTTACCATTAAAAACCCGAATAAACACAGCTCTGCAAAAGCCTTGCTGAGGCACTTTAAGGCATCATTGCCTTCAGCTGTCTCTCACCCCATCTGTAGAGGATTAAGTCCATGAGTGAGAGTTTAAGCAGAGGACAGGCACGTGCTTCAGCCCTACCCACCAGTACCCAAAAATGCGTTTGTGCAGAGCTGCCAATGACCTCAAACAACCGAGATAAGAAGAGGTTCAGCCAGCATCTTTACTCTATTATGGATAGCATCATTGTGTCCATTCACAATTCTAAATTTAGTTGTCCCACAAGAACTTGCCCATAATACCTGCACAAGCATGAACAACACTGGAGAGATGATACAAGACTGGAAACCCTCACCTGGGACAGGTATTTGAAGACATTCCTGCCTGAAGTGTATGAAATTCAAAGTAGTACATGTTTACACAAGTAACTCGGGACCCTCTGTTCTACTTGCCCAAACCACTACCCTACCCCTCATTTAAATAACTCATACAATGGATTTCTTCCATGATGAGAAGAATTTGTGCTTATTTAAATAATATACAGAAGAAGAAAAAAAAAGACATTTAAAGAAAACAAACACACACACAGCAATGCTGTCAAGATGCCAAAGTGCCCTCACATGATGACACTGACATCTCTGAGCTTCCCCTTCTCGAAACCTTGGTGTTTGTCTCCTTTTCTAACACTGCCAGCTGTACATTTTAGATTGTGAGCTTTGAGGCAGGGATGACCATCCCAGAGGAAAAAAAGAACTCTTTTCCCTGGTAATCACTGCACTTAGGAAAGTTTCATTTTGCTCCCAGTCACCTTTTTTTTTGTCCAGAAGGAGTCACAGGGTGGTTATAATGAAAACCCTGCAGCACTGCTGTCCCAGTCTGCTCCAGAGGGTTACATCTGGCAGCAGATGGTGTAAGACTGGGATAAAGTCCCAAAGATTTTACTGCCTGGAATGACTTTTCCGAGCCACCCATCAGTGCAGCTGAAAGCCCTAAGGTTTCCTTACATTCATCCTACCTTTCACAGTACCTGCACAAAGGAGGAGCCCAAAGAAATGATGGATGTGAAAGTGAGGGGTCTGCAGTATTTTCTCAGGGCTGTGCTGGGGCATGGAGCCATTACCAGCTTCTTCTCCATTCACATCCCAGTCCTTTAGCACTTACAGCTCACGGAGCTCAGGGGATTGCCCTAATATCAGATGGGGAAAGGAAGAATTTCTTTACAAAAATCCATGTGCAGGAAGTTCCTCTTAAATACACTTCTACATCACTTTCATCCCATCAACAATAATGGCACAGACTTTGGTTAACAATTAAAAATGCTGAGATCTATGCATAAATTCAGTACATACTTAGAAAAAATTTAAATATGTCTGTGTAAAATAGCGGGGGGGGGGGGGAATCAGGTTTTACTTGAACTCCATATTTGGTTTAGCAAAATACATGTAATCTTTGGAAAGTGCTATCTTTAAGCAATGTTCCAGGCAATGCTGCAAATGCCAGGAAAACACTACCTCAGTGATGCTGCCATTTCTGGAAAGATCTACAAATTAACTGGCATCTAGTTAACAAAGCAGTGCTTGGTTTGGCCATTCCACTGACATACATGAAATTTTTCAACGAAAAAACCCCAACAAAATCAATCAAATTCAGTTTTTCAGCAGAAAGATGCACCATTCTATCCATAAAGAAAGAGCCAGAGGGAACAGGAGGGAGGGATGAAGTCAAAGGCTTATACTTCTCCTTTTGGTGACAGGGACAATAAAACTGAAGGATCTGCACATCAGCTGGTCCTGGTGGATGGCTGGGGAGGCCACTGCCACCTTCCCTGCCATTGCTCCCCCACAGCAGCTGAACCTCTGCCACTGCTCCCTGGCAAACTCAGCTCCAGGACCACGGTGCTGCCCAGCCTGCTGCACTGAGCTGGAGAGCTGCTGAAGGGATATTCCCTCCCTGGGAACAGCACTGACCTGGGCTCACAGACACAGATCCCCAGCGTTCCAACACCAGCTTTAACAAATAAAGGTTCTGGATATTTACATGTTCAGCTACAACCGTAATGTGGAAAGATGAAACAGCTCCCCGTTGAAATGAAATCGCTAATGAAGTAACTCATCATTAAATCTCAATTTCTAATATTGACTGCTAAGTTAATTTACCCATTAAAGGCCATTTTACTACTTTTGCTGAGTGTAAAAACTAAGTGTACTCAAGGACATTTTGTTGTCAAACACTAATGAATGAAAATTAATCATAAAATCACAATTTTTAAAAGGTCTTTCTACCTGTGAAAGGCAGCTCAACAAAGCAACTTTTCCCAACTTTTCAGCAGAGGAAACACGAAGACTGCACAAAAATGAAACCTGCACAGTACCTCATGCTTTACCAAGTACAATTACAAAATGGATTCTTAAGCAGAAACAGGGAAAGAATATCTCACTACAAGACAATAAGTAAATCTTCAAAGATAGCAATGTGTTTTTCATCACTGCAGTTCCCTTTCCCTTTGAAGAACAGTATTTTAAGAAGAAATTTACTTAGCCAGAAAATAAGGAAGCACACAGAATTTGGAGAAGGAAAAAAAAAGCTTTTCTGGTAGTTCTTTTTCTGCCATTACACAATTGTTTGGACTTTTCCTTGGGCTGCAGACATGAGGTTCCAAAAATGGTAAGGCAATCGACCTTGACATTGCCCCTGGTGTGCTGCAAGCATAAGTATCCCAGAGAAATGTAACAGCACAACATAATCTACCTGCATAAAGGAGTTTTTCATATATATATATATATATTTGGTTTGTTTATCTGTCAGGCACATAGCTTCAATTTTTCCTTTAGTATTTTACATCTGTTTCCTTTTTATTACCTGTATTATCAACAATGATTTTTTTGCATCAACTTCTTTAGTCAGTCTGGTCTCCTCTTTACCAGGTATTGTGTAAATCATAAACATCTTCAGGCCCATGGAAGTGGGGGCCAGCTTTAAAAAGTCTCGTTGTTTAATCAGGTTTTCATACAAGAACATACGACTTTATACAATGACAGAATGAAAATCACAAGTGACAGATTGGGTGACTGGAATTTCTGTGACTTTTTTAATCCATTAAAATGCCCAGCCTTCTGATTCTGGAAGAGAATTCAGCACCAGCTGGAATCCTCAGACAGCATTAGTAAACAGTAACAAAATGTCCCTCAAATAAAAATTTTAAATCATGAGTTTAGAAAACATTTCCATAAAATAAAACACACACACACTAAATTTAAAGATTCATGTGACTGACCAGGTCAAATCTGGTCACAGATGGGAAACAGAAAGAAGAAAAGCAATGCTTAAATCTGCTGAGGATGTTTAATTTGACAGATTCTGGGAAATTTATAGAGAATAGGTTGAAATGTGACTTTACAACAGCTGAAATTCAGGGTCTAGGCAAGCAAATTAGTGTTCTTGCACCAACAACATGAAGCCAATGTTCAACAAACCAAAGAACTTTGGAAAGGGGGTGAAGAACCTTGGAACCTACAAGTCATTTCCAGGGTATTGGATTAATCCCATATTCTCTCCCTCCAAGAACAGCCTGAGGAAAAAGGAAATCTCTAGCTGCACCCCACCAATCCACACACCGAGCACGACGGCAGAGAGGAACACACTGCTGCCTGTGCCCTCCAGGGTGAGCAAGCTTTGCAGTGCAGCCCCTGAGGCCAAGCCCTCCCTCTGAGCTACCCTTTCCAGGCAGTAAAGCCTGAAGTTGCTGTGCACCAACTGCACCTGCTGAGGCCTCACAAACAGGGCTCAGCTAAGGCACAGCCGAGCCACGGGAGCTGGCTCGGGTGTCTCCACACATCTGCAGTCACAGGACCACGGTCACAACACAGCTGCTGCCTACAGGCTGGGCTCAACACGTGCTACTTCGACTTCAAGCACTTGCCAGAACTTTTCTTGAATTTCAGGAGGTCCCGTAGGAACTTGACACCAGAAATGCCAATGAAAATCAGAAGCTCTAAGCGGCCAGCTCTGGAGCACAGATATAAAATGACTTGACTGGTAAGAAACCAGCCCTGTGAACTGTGAGAAATAAGGCATTTTGTTGCTCCTTGTCGAACTCTTGCCCGCTAGAGGGCCCACTAAGCAGGAAACAATGACAAAGTAATGACAAAACTAAGTGAATCCAAGTCGTATTTATAGGAAGAGTCAGGGTTACACAACCACACAGAGCAGCAGAGAGCCAAAAGAGCCTCCCGAAATAAACATCAACTTGTCAAAAGAAGGCAGCAAATACATTCCTGTAGACATGGAGCATTACGAGATCCATGCAAAGGATACCATTCCTTTTTCCCTAATATCTATGAGAGCTGGGTGTCAGCAACAGCCCAGCTCAGCTCCGGGAATGTTTCAAGTCATGTTTGAATGTACTCTGAAGATGAGCAATGCCAGAAACCAGAATACAAACATTTTAGACATCAAATAAGCAGCTTTGAAATTTGGATTTGAAATTGCTCACTCAAGTCCTAACCCAAAATGACTTTCACAGAGAACAGAGTGTAACACCAGGGAACTAACGCCAAGGCTGAGTTCGATTGATATAATACTACTTTATTCCATTGTTTCAACTTTCTTACAGGTTTAAAAAAATGTACAGGGGTTCAGAACCACCTCAACAGAACAAAGAGTACAGCATTAAGGGAGTTCTAGAGTCAAACCACAAGTGTGCACACGTGGTCAGCTTTCATTACAAAAAGTAATAGGCACAGTCTTTACATACGCATTTTGGTGAAAGAAGGAATAATAGTGCAGTGTTAAAAGGCACCAATAATCAATAATTGGGCCTTTTTTAAAAGCCAATAACCATCTAAGAAAATGACATTTGGTTCAAAGTTATAATTTAAGTATTGTATTGACTGGCATGCATCTGAACCCCTGCCAATTTATTACACAAACCTCATGTGTGCCCTTGCAAAATCAAAAAAGATTTCACCAGCGGACCTGAAAGTCAGTTCAGTCCAAAAGGACACACCGAAGCTCTTGGCCTGTATTTAACACTAAACTGTCTTGTTCACCTCCTCTGAGAACACCTGTCTAACAAAGATCTGCACAGAAGTATTTCTCTTAAAGCAAGTGTGAATTTTGTAGTCCTGTAGCAATGACCTATTCCATGTGCTATGAAAACATCGGGCACAGACCACAATTTACGTTTTCTCTTAAAAAAAAAATACACTATGTGCAAGTGAGGTTCACACAACAGACTGACAGCTACAACAGTAAGCTCCTTAGATTTCCCAAAGAGAAGGGCCGGTTAGTTTTGATGTCCTAGGCAGTGCTGCACACTGCTGTGTGCCATCACCGTATCTGCGTTAGGGGCAGCTGTGGAACCAGCAAGGAGAAGCTTCAGTACACCCTAAAGGACACTGCATCCATACCGTGTGCTCATTTAACTGGGTCAGGAGAGGGAACGACTGAAGAAGTCATTGTACATGGGCAGGGGCAGGCAGCCAGGCAGGGCTATGGCTTCCTGCAGAAGGAAGGGTTTGGAACTCAGTTTACCTCACAGGTGCCCTCAAATGCACCCACCTGCACACAATGGAACATAGGGGTGCACAGCATGGGAAAAAGGGGGAAATGAGAGGGAGAGCTCCTGTGTAAGTTGTACCACAACGTGCCAGTTCATCCCGAAGCGTCATGCCCAGGGTAGGGTTTATGCATTGCAGATTTTTTGTACAACTGAAAATTGTCCAATAGGTGAGCAGAGACAGCGCCGATTACTACCTGCAGTACCTACTACAGTCCTCAAGTATATAATTTACGGATAGCTGCATACTGTGGTGTTGATTGCTTCCTCTTAAATCTATTAAAATTCTGAAGGCTACAGGGTATTCCGACACAAAGACAACTTGTCTACAAGGGGGACAGTGTAAGATAGTAACTAACTAATTTGTTTTACGAGGAACCTGCTCTGATGTGGTAGTTACTTCATGCCCTTTGGAAGATTTTCATTTCTGACTCTCTTCCTCATCTCTGTCGAACTGTTCTCCCGACAATTTCACAGGAGTTCAGTGACCCTTCTTACAGCTGCCTTTGGCTTTCCAGGATCCCTTTTAAACTCACTCTAACACCACAGCAAGCTGCTCAAGGAAACCTTTCTCCCTGGCAAGTTTCCAGATACCACAAATACTATCAAAACTCCGCACTTGATTATGTGTGCCTGTTTTCTTTAAATGGAGCAGGAATTAGCCCGTTTCCTTGGCTTAGGGTCCCGTGCATCCCTGTCTTTCGAACACACACAAGATGAACATATTGTCTCTGACAGTCTCCACAGTCCCAGCCTGAACACGCTGTTGGAGAGGCTATAAATCACACAGTTGCAGAAACTATTGCTTATAGCAAGCCACGTTGTTAGGAAGGAGAGCGCTGGGTTCTCCAACACCCTCGAGCTTTCCAGCAGGAAGTACATGATATAAGGGAGCCACAGCACGTAGAACACACTGGTTATCCGGAACAGAACCATGGCATAGCGGCGGTCGGGGCTGTGCCCAGTGTCCCCAGCAGCATCCCCTTCGTGGTTAGGAAATCGGGCTCTCCGATCGCTAATCTCTTTGGTGTGCTGCCGGCAGATTTTAAAGATGTGGAAATAGGTGAAACATATGACAAAGGCAGCAGGAGCGTACAGTAAGCACACGATAAAGCCAGTGAAGTAGGCATTAGTTAGCCAGGAGGTAGCACACCATTCAAAAATATCTCCATGGTAACCAGGTTTTCCCCAACCAAAAAAGGAAGGCAAGAAGATCAGACAAGAGTATATCCAGATCAGACTGATGCAGATTCTCAAGCGACAAGGTGTGACCAGTTGATTATAGGAGAGAGGCTTTGTTATAGCGAGATAGCGATCCACACTGATGCAAGCAAGACATGCCATAGACACGCTTTTGAGCACAGAGATGATGTATCCAAAAACTTGACAAGTCAAGGACTCACGGACACCTGTTGAGTAGTGGAGCAGTGACAAAGTAGGAACCAAGCAGCTGACTCCAACAAAAAGATCAGCATAGGCCATGGTCTGAATAAAATAGCTGGTGGTGTAATGGTGCAGGAGTGGAGCGCAGTGGAAAACAAATATCACAGTTAAGTTACCCGCAATAATTAAAAATGTTAGCAAGACAATAACGACTGTCTCAAGGATACAGATGTCAACTGCATTGTAGTGACCAAATCCAAGAGGGCAGGAGAGGTGCTCAGATATGTTCATAACACTACTGCTCATATTCAGAGTCCTCCATTCAATCCATCGGGACTGGTTCATGTTTTGTGCTTAGGGAACTGTGCAATCTGAGCCTTAGTGAGCAGGTGACCTGCTGAACAGCAGCTAAACTCTGCTTCAGCGCCTCAGGTCTCTCTCTGCAGACACTGCCAGTGCTTACATGTGAGAGGATTAGAGTCCCATAGCTGTTGATGCCTCCTCAGCATCAGTGCATCACCTCTGGCACACCTTGGCTTTAAGGAAAGAACGAAAGAAAGAAAGAGAGAAAGAAAGAAAAGAAAAACAAAAGCCAGAAAGAGAAAGGCCACTGATCAGCTCCTCCAGTGCTCTTGACCCATCTTTAGCAAACACAAGGCACTTCTAAAACAAACAGAAATAAAAACTGACAAAAGAGACACATTCATTTCCCAGGGAAGGAGGGGAGGGAAATCTCTGACTTATTTTCCTGAGAAAGTCGTTTACTTTGGAATATACTGGGGAGAGGGAGAGGAAGGGAAGGAGGAACCTCAGTACAGCTCAGGTTTCCTGGACCAGAAGTTACTGGAGATAATCTTTACATCTTAGTTTTAAATCACAGACTGATTGGAGACTAAAGGAAAAAGTTCATCCTCTAACGCTGTCTTTTCTTGTTGGGTTCAGAAGACAGTGCTCCATCTTATCCATGCCATTCGTTGGAAAGGTAAGGAAAACATTTTTGTCAAGGTTAATTCCAATAGACTCACCACTATTTGGGTATGAATAATGAATTTTATTCAGAGGGAGACAGGTGGGGGATGAGGCAGATTTGTCCTCTGGCTCCCAAGAAAGAAAACATACATCTCACATACAATGAGGAAGATCGTGTCTATTCATTTCAAAATGAAAATAATTTAAGAATAGATTTTGGAGACTTATGTCAATATTTACAGTTCCTTTAAACAGTTATAGTCCATTACAATTACGAATGCCAGAATCATAATTCAGCGTCCCCACAGACAAAATAAATCCTCTTGAATTTAATTTCAGCAATGGCAATTTAAAATAATCATCTTTAGAAACTCTGCCATATCTACTACAGTGGCTCAGTACCCAGGAGTTCATAGGTATATCCATGATATTGCTCACCTCTGTAGCAACAACTGAATCATTTCACAAACCCCCACACAACGAGCTCAGAAACTTCCATCTGCATTCTGCTGGGAAGCTAATGAAATGCTGATTTGACTAGAAAAGCTGCCATTGTTTACTACTCCATTATTCTGTTGCTCAGCTTCATCTTCTCAGGGGTTTAAGGTTTCTGTATTTACCAGATGATCTGCATAATAAATAGTTGCTTCAAAAAATTGTTCTTCTATTTGCAGGACATTACCTTGTTCATTTTATTCACAGCTATGGAGAGAGAAAACATTAAAAGAAAGCCTCTTCTGTGTTCAGTTTTAAGTAAATGCTTGATTAGTTCAGGAACCATTAGGCAGGTAATTAAATGTATACAATCTTGGTTTTTGAAAGGCCCCTAAAACGTTAAAGCCATCATTAATCCTAGAGTTCCTGAGACTAGAAGACTAGCAGTGAAAATTAATGTATCCACATAAAACGATCTCCAAGGTCATTCAGCTGGCATTTGCTTTAAGTCTCTTTAAAAGTACCAGGATCTGTCTGATGTTTCTGATAGTCCTTGCCGTGTCTTCAGGAGGAATTTCAGATACTAGAAAAGCCAAATGTTCAATTCTGTCGCAGCACTTTGAGAGAAAGCATTCTTTTTGGAGTTAATTTCCTGCCGTGCATCGCCACGCTGTACAGAAAGTCCTTTCAGATTTTATAACATCCCCGAATATTTCCGCCTATTCGCTCCCTTTGTCTATAAGCAACAGAGCACGTACAAAATCACTCCTTTCTCCAATTCCCTGCTAAAGCAATAGAGAAGCTTTCTCACCTACACGCATCCTCAGCAGCCGCTATGTCCAACACTTGACAGGGAGTCAGTCCTGTTACCGCGGTGCGGCTGGAGCGGCTGCCGCTGCTTCGCCGCTCCCCCGTGCGATGACTGCCTGCACCTGAGCCGCTGCTCCTCCTCCCGCTCCCCCTCCTGCCGCCGCAGCCCCGAGCGCTGGAGCGCTGCCGGCCGCTCCCCGGCTCCCGGCCCGGCCAATGGCGGCACCGGGAGCGGCACCGGGAGCGGCACCGGGAGCGGCACCGGGAGCGGCACCGGGAGCGGCACCGGACCCGGCCGGGCCGGGCACCCGCGGCACGAACCGCTGCGCTCCGGGAGCCCGAGGAGGAAACCAACACATCCCTCCCGGAGAGATGTGCGTGCATAACCCAGACATAATCTAATGAACTGCCGACATCGCCCCACTAAAACTGTTTACTCGAACAATCCCACGCTATTCCCACGTTACTAATTGTGCACACACCTTTTAAGCATCACCTGCTAAGGTTTAGCTTGGTAAAATATCTGCCATAGTTCCACACAGATTTTCTAGTCTTCCTTAGAAGACAAAATTACAGCCTCCGTTTTAATTATGTCCCCTAATTAATTACTTCTAAACTTAACACATGTATGTTACGAACTCACCCGTACCTGGTTTCAACACTGTACCAGCATTAGTAGTACCCTAATTGCTTCAACATCGCTTTAAATACAAATACTTGTAACACATTATTTTCCAAACTGAACCAGTTAACTCAGCTCTGTACTCCTGCAAACAGATGCAGCCATTCCCTGACCAAGTACTCAGAACTTCTGTTTACTTCGTGCTTCCTGAGAATAAACCCAGTCACAGAAGTACAACCACCAAAGTTACCTTACACAGACACTCCATGCATCCTTAGACACTGAAACAGCAAATTTACACACCAAAATGCCAACCACAGAACAGCATTTTGGGCTACTGATTAGCAGAAGATGTGTCTTGGATGGTATGGAAGCCTTTAACCAACCAAGCCACTAGAAACTACAGTGATTTAAAACCTTCTAGTTCCAAGGCAAACCAAAGGCAAAATTTTAATAAGCTGCTCCTGAGTTAACATCTTGTATTTCGAGTACTGCCTGGAGCGAATGTCCAAGCCTGAATGACAAGTCTGTAGCATTGTGAAGCAGCACAAACTGCAGCAGTGTAAAAGTGGTTTGCAGTAAGGGCATGTGATCATTCCAAAGTCTTCTACCAGAGGATTTAAGAAAAAATTAAATTATCTCTGATACCTCAGAATGGTAAAGGCTGCAACAAGAGACTTAATGACTACATTTAGTCCCTGAGCACAGCTCTAAGCCCCAGTTATCCATACCAGGGGCAGAACAATAGGGAGCAATTTTTATTCCCCCTCTTCCCACTCCTCCTGTGGGGGAGGAGGAGGAGAAAGAACAGTGTGCACAGGCATGGCAGTGCCCAGTACTTCTCCCACTTCACCTTGGGACAGATCGTGGTTGGCACCAGGGATATAAAGGGCCAAAACACCTTAAAATGGACATTAGGGAGCCCCAAAGGTACACAGAGGCATGAGACAAGCAAAGGTACAGCCTGACAAAGAGGACCACGGGAACTACGTGCTCGGTACATCCTGCTCCATACAGATTTAAGGACTGGTAAATACTAAAGCTTCCGAATGTCACGGTAACCACTGAGTCACCTTGATCTCAGGTCAGCGCCAGCTGGTGCCTGCTGTGTGTGCCCAGAGTGCTCAGCTCTGAGAACAAGCACTCACGGCAGCCATATGTTTCAGGTCTGCTGCAAAGAAATCCAGGCTCTGCTGAGCAGGTAACAGGAAAATCAATGGCAACCTCTGCTGGCTGGTTCTAGGTGCAGGTAAAACGCGTCCTCTAAAGAAACCATAACTAAAGGGACAAAGTGGTTCAAAAGTAGGGAAGTTTGATTTCTGTGGGAATACAAGCAGGCTTCCTTCACTACCAAAACCCAGTCATGCTGCAAGCTGCCAGCGGCTTTATCACCTCAGCCACTCGCTATAAACGGCACCATGCTGTCGGCACTAAGTTGTGCTGTTTTATGTATATTTTAGAGGCACGTGAAAATTAAGCAGAAATCAGCTAGTCCTGATATGCCATTACAAAGGGAATTTTACAAAATGTAGCAATACCAGAATGTTGTATCAGAGGCGGCACATTAAAAGCGCCATGTGAAAAGTTTTTTTATTTGGAGATTAGAGACACATTTGAGCCTCTGGCACAGTTTTAAACAAAACATGCTTCAGGATTTTTTTTTTAAGTTTGTGTTTTAAGAAAAGGAAGTGAGAAAGAGGAAACTTCTATTGGAAGAATTGCCTTACTGTCACCAAGGCAGCATCCTACGTGGCGCACAAGTTCCCATAGCTGGTTACATCCAGCTGGGGGACTGAGCACTCTTCACGCTGAATAGAAGGAGCAATTCCACACCTTCTTTATAAACTACATCAGCTAGAAACAACACAAGTCGCCATACAAAACAGAAGACTCACACCATCTGATCCTGCTGAAAACAGAGGGGATGTGGTAGGAGCATGAGCTTTGTATATGCAAAGCAAGGCTGTGAAAGCAGTGGTGATGTGTGACCCTGAAAGGAAACCAGATAAAGCTTCTCAGACAGAAAAAGTCCATATGGAAGGAGATGTAGAAGCTCCAAGCAAGAAAACAATCTGTTTGCAAAAGAATAGCAATATTTGTTTCTTAAATCCTTTTTTGTAAGGCAACAGGACTGATGGAAGCAATCCCTGCAGTGCACGGAGCAGCATCTCAATCACACTGCTCATTTCTAGTTTGAAGTCTTTCCTTGTTAAATTATTGGATGGTCAGCTGGATTAAATGGACAACAATAATTTCCACAAAATCTTTTTTAAAGGCATTGATGAGAGCAAGGAGGTGCAGCTGAGAGTGTGGGATGAGGAACACAGGAGTTATTTATTTAGATGCAGACCGGAATGACAGTGTTGGTATACACACCAGCTCATCAGCTTCTATTTTTAATGCTCAACTCATTTTTTTTTTCGTTTTACAGTATTATTTTTTCTCTTATATACTTTCTCCTAAGTCTAAAGAACAAAGGTGTTTCTTTCAGTTTGCTTTATTTTCAGTCTTAACTACCTCTGGCATTTACTTGTCCATGTATCTTATGAACACCCTGGGTTTGATGTCTCCAGAATGATTCTATTCTATAAAGCTTGCAGTCGAAGTGCAGCTTAAAGCAGCGGAGGAGGAAGGAAAATCATTTGTTGCCTTAAAAATTGTGTGTGTCTGTGTACATAGATGGGGTTTTCTACATCATATTAGTGTTTGAAGTTGCTCTATGAAGTGCTGTACTTAAGGCAGAATTCTGTTCTGTTTGTTATTTGGAATATAAAGCCTCTTCCCCAAATCCACCCACTAGAGCTGTCTATTTAAAAGCCGCCACGGAGAGCTCGCGCTCTCACAGAACGCACAGGGATTCTGACCTGAGCACAGGCGGGTGATGAGGTACAAGGAGTATACATGTATATACACAAATAAACCCTTTATTTATTCCAAAACAGGCTTAGGCTTCTCAAACCCCTTATACCCTATGGATACCATCTGACCCCATGCCCTGCTCCAGCAGGGCCTAAGTTCTAAGTCAGATGCAACACCAAATCTAAGCCGTGTTGTGCTGGGTCCTACATTCAGCTGAGCTGTGAACATCTCCAAGGACAGAGTTTTCACAGCCTGCCTAAGCCCCCGTTCCAATGTCTGACCACACTCCCTGTGACTCCCACCATCAGCTCAGAAGTTTTCTTGCTGTGGTTTGTCTTCATCCTCATCAAGATTAAACACACTTGGGCCAGGGGTGAAAACCCAGAAGTGTCAGTTCTGAAGGGAACAGTATATTGTAGAAACTTTTAAACCATTTCTCCACCTCCTAGTCTCATTTATCAGTTTTGCTATCAGAGATCAGTTCCTTTCCTTCTCCCTCCCACCCTATGATCCTAAAGAATGCCATAAATCATTTCACAGTGCTATGGCACACATACCCTGTGCCGCAACGAAGATCAAGAGACACCAGGTACACAGCTGCATTTTGGGATTGCAGATGCTCTTGTGGAGCTCCTACCTCATGGGAACAGGAAAAAAGCCAGCACAGGCCTCTTCTGCCTTAGGACAAACCTGGGTTTGGTGGCAGCAGCAGAATAGGTTCTGTAAGGCGGGGGAGAAAGAAGGGGCTGGCATAATTTGGAGTCAAGGGTAGGGGCAGTTCAGGAAAGACTGGAAGGGGACAGGAGCCTTCTAAAGGGTCAAGAGATGTGAAGGGAGCTGAGGATCCCTTTGCCTTTCACTACCACTCCTCCAGAAGGCTCAGGTTCAGCCTGCTCCTCTGCTGGACGCACAGCTCAGTCCTTTTCCAGCACTGTTTCTAATGATGCAAATATTAGCCAGTATCACATTAGTGCGAGGTAATTAGGATGCTGTGATGCAGAACAAGAAGAAATGGGACAAATGATTTTTTTTTTTCAGGCAGATCAGTAGAGAGAGATGGGCATTCCCATTTGCAAGGTTATTGTGCAGTCTTTTCATGCTGTTAAGCAACAATTACATCGAATGCTTCTGAAGTTCAAAACTTTCAAATTACTTCTAACATTATTCATGTATTTAATAAATATGAAGCAAGTTTTTGGAGTAAATTGCTACCATCTCCCTTTAAACATTACTGCCTGTGATCTCATGGATTATATTTCACAGCATCACAGAATGGTTTGGCTTGGAAGGTTGCTTAAAGATCATTTTGTTCCAAGTCTCTCCACCATGGGCAGGGATGCCACCCAAAGATGCACACAAAGCAAATACTTTTTTGAATTTCACATAAAAGAACATTTTCCTTAAGAAGGAGCTTCCCTCAAGATGATATTGATGGTCCAACGACAAATTGAATCCACTTTACAAGCTCAATCTGGAGTGACAAATACCACCAAACTCCTGTGTCCTGAATCAATAGAAATAAACCACTGTGCAATAAACTACCAATCAAGAAGTGAATTTACTTAAGGGAAATGCTGTGCAGCCAATTGAATGGGGATAATTAACATTCTTCAGGAACCGAACAGCATTTGCTTTAAACAGCACATAAGCTACAGAAGGATGCTCTTTACTGACTGACCATATATGATAAGAAGCACAAGAAAAACTTCTTAGGATGGTATGAAAAGCAAAAAAACCAAACATGTGCCCTCAGACAGTTCCATGCATGTGCCACTAACTCTAAATCACCTGCTCTTACACTAGCAGCAGTTTAAAAAAGAAAAAGAAAACGATACTGGCAAAACAACACCAACTTACAATCTCCCACTGCTCCCCTCTTTCAAGAGATGACTGAAATATTAAATCACGGGGCAAAAGGCAGCAATTAAGAGAACTGTAAATGAAGAAATGCTGAAATAGAGAGAACAGTCTGCACAGTTGCAGATAGCATTGCCCTTTCCTGCGGGAATCATTTTTTATATTTCAAAATAATATGTAAGAGATTTTAGTACTGCATTTCTAGAGGCATATTTTGACACAGTTGTGTTTTTACTAATACTTTTGCCTGTGTCAAGCCACGAATTACAATGCATAGAAACTGGTATTCTATAAGCATATTTCTAGTGGGCACCAAGAAAGTGTATGTTGAAAAGGATTCCAGCTCACCTGGCAGGAGCGTAAGCTCTGTCAGTATTAGCAGCAATTCCATTTCAGCAGAGCTAGAATAAGGAATTTTAAAGCTATTACAAAAAAATCCCAAACATTGTGACCGCCTGCTTCAATTTTTCACACACTGCAAGCCAAACAGTTCTCTTAAACTACAGCATGACCTTTTAAAAGGCAAGCAATTTTGATTTAATGAGTTCAACTGATGAATAATTTATTGCAGCCATAATTAGGCAGCCAACTTGTAAGGCCCATGCAAAAGCAACTACTATGAACACGAGGATCGAACCCACACACCCCTGTCTGTCCTTCAAAATCAAAAGTTTGGATGCACCACAGAACAGTTCCACTTCAGTCTAATTCTCTGTCAGTGTTGTGAACTGCCAGCTCGTATGTGACAAGCACAGGGACACATCAAGAAGGGATTCAAATCCCCTCTCCATGGATGTGGCTGGGGTTCAATGGCCACAGAACATTCCCAGAACACCCAGCCTAACCCAGACTGGCTGCCTGGAAACACGTGCCCAGTCACACCAACAATTCATGTTTTAGTTGATGATACAATTGACACATTCCACCCGAAACTTTTCCTTTAACAGACCTTTTAAAAATAGTTCTTCCTCAAGGACACGAGAGGTGGCTCAGAAAAGCACTGAACAACCAGGATCATTTAGGAGATGAAGTCACAGCTCCAACTGTTGGCATGGGCAAAATCAGTTCAGAACCAAAGAGCCACGATTTGTTTTAGTGCAGGGTCTATGGGGGAGCAGGTGGTACCAACCCCAAACCCCAGTAAATCCAATTCCACTACTTCTTGAGAGCAAAAAAGCTAAAAATAATCAAAGCAAATAGTGGATTTTTAAGACTATTTTTAAACCAAGTGTTACTCGGGATTACTATTCTACCACACTGTGAAGAAATAGAAAAGAAAATGATATGGCATGCTAACTATTTATAACCTGAAGGGTGGCACATTTTCTTTTTATGGATTTTAAGCTCAGCTTCATTTAGACCAAATCTTCCTCCCAGCTGGAAGTGCTGAAGAGGTATCACTTCTGTTCTGCTCCAGCATGGATCCATACACACTGGCATCAATATCCATGTATGAGAAAGGACGAGGAATAGCTTCCTACTGAGAATGATCTGCAGGGAAAATGTTGCAAATAACAGTGGAAGTACACTCCTGGGTAACTCACACAAGTGGAATCCGGATATGAGAGGTGTTAGGAAAATGCCACTGAAAGCAAGAATTACTGACTTTCCCCCTGTAGCCCTAAGTTAGAAAATAGCTAATTAAAATGATAAAATTATCATACATCTGATAACTATTTTTCAAGATTAATGACATCTAAATACATTCAACTTCCAATAACTTGCAAATTTTGTCTTATTAGATAATGAGGACATTTATATTTATAGCCAGAAATTGGCACATGTAAAATGTTATGTGAGCTGAGAAATCATTTATTCTAGAAGAAATACCAAACCTGGTATTATTTGCCATCTCTTAGGGAAAAAATGAAATTAAATATATATTTTATCAGCACTAAGAACAGGTTAAGTTAAAAGACAACAATGAGATCTACAAATCCCTTTGGAAAGGACACTATCTGGGACTGGAGAAGTCAAGTCTATAGACTGAATTCAAGGCCAACTTCTTTCACCAATATTAAATTCACACATAAACCTCTCCCCTCTGCTCAAGATTAGGGCTTGAAGCTGAAAGTCAATCTCTGAGTCCATATATTTTAAAGACATATCACATAAAACTGCCCCAAACACGGAATATCAACAGGCTGAACAGAACACTGCCCCTACCTCAGTGACTTTATAGCCACTCCATATATTGAAATGAAGATTATTAGAAATTACCTTCTTAACAGTTAAGGTTTTCTAATACACTAACTGAAAGAAATAAGAATGAGAAACAGCAGCTTTTTACAAAGGAAATGTTTTACACAAGTGATTTGCATTCATTTTTCTAAGTTATGAAAATACTCAGTAGTCAAAAAAAAAAAAGCCATAGAAATGGAATAAGGCTAGATTAAAAAAAGCCTTATTTTTCAACTAGTGTTCTAACCCAAGCACTCACAGGGGATGAGCTTTGCCACATTTCCTTTCACCCTCAAAGAAGGTTCTTTATAAAACAAAGCAAAAAAAAAAGTAAGGGAAAAATGGTTACATTCAAAAAGCTATTTTTTATTGTTATGGCAACTGATGTGCTAAAAATAAAGAAATAAAGTTGTTATGGCAACTAGAATTTTAAAGGCAGTCAAAAGTAGAATAATCAAACATTCTGCTGGCTTAAAATGTAACATCTATGAGTCAATTTACAGAAAGAGTTTTAGAGACAAGTAGAGGCTGGGTTTTTTGGGGGGGATTCTGCTTTAGAGATCACAATTAATACAATTCCAGAGAACTCTAAGGAGTACAAGGGAGCATCTCAAGGTGAGTAGAAAATTACTGCCAGTTCTCACAGTCAGTAAGAAGAGACAAACACCTTGTACCAGTTATCTGATGTCCTGGTGACCCTACCTACATCCATAAACTGTATCAGGCTGCCCAGCAGAGCTCTGGCTGCCCCTGGAGCCCTGGCAGTGTCCAAGGCCAGGCTGGACAGGGCTTGGAGCAACCTGGGCTGGTGGAAGCTGTCCCTGCCCATGGCAGAGGGTGGAAGAAGATGAGATTTAAAGTCCCTCTCGACCCAAACCATTCTAAGATTCCATGATAAAGGTTACTTAATGATTTTAAATTAAGCACTGAAAAGTTAGGAAGTACCAAAATTTATTTGTCTGAAGCAGCAGAGTTCTGTCCCTTTGTATGTATGGAATTATAAAGATGCCTATGACTACAAGATAAATATATTTGAATTTCTGATACATCCTTGATGATTATTACAGGGCTCCTAATTACACAAGCACTTCCAAGACAATCTCAGAGAACTCTTCTCCTATCCATTATTTCTCAGATTGTCAAAACTGCTACTTCTATGAAAAATTAACAGAACTGTGTGCACCGTTAAATATTCCCAAACCCATACTGAGACAAGCTCTAATTAATAATAAGCAAAGCATTTAACAGATACGTCAGGAAATTATGACTAGAAACAGTAACTTGTACTGGAAATATTTGCACTTAAACCGTGTGTGTAGCATGTGCTAGGATCCCACTGTAAGCTGGTATTTTCACACAGCACGTGCCTTGTGTGGTGCCTTCACTGCACTGACAATTAAGGTTGCTACCAGCAGTACTTGTAACTCTTTCCTGACCCACGTGAAAAGTCTCTCACTGCAATCCACAAGAGCTTTCAGGCCAAAAACACAGCTCCAAGTCAGGCTCTTCACTTGCACTAAAAGGAAAAGAATCAGATTAATTCCTTACTGCAGCACAAAAATCAGATGTACACTGGAAATTCAAATAACACACAGGCTGTGCAGCAAGGCTAACACTGAAAATTCAAGTGTATCTCTGCAGTTTTGCTTCCCCAGCCCCAGCATTAATCCCTGAGGATGGATACACAGTTATCTCCTTCCCTCTTGAGCATCACATGAAGCTAGCACTTCCAGAAGTGCAAATCACGTAGGTAAAAACCTTACCTAATGGATCTGTGAGCAACCAACAGCTTCTGCAAAGGAAACTCCATGTACAACACTCACTGTACGTCCATCTCCATGAGGCGGGGTAAATCTTAGACATGGGAATATCAAGACTTGAAATGAAAGTTTCAGAAGCATCCTGCCTCTGCCAGGGCTCATGGAGCCCAGCTGCACGTGTCCAAGGCTTGCTGCTGACTCAAGCAGACACTGCAGACAGCCCTGAAAGGACGACCAGCTACTGCTGCTCTGAGCTTTCTATGAAATTAGCTTCCTGGTTGTGTAATGGCCTAAACTTAATCAAGTGCACGGCTGCCTGAAATACATGGGTTTGAGTTCCAAGAGAATGAGCAGACATCCAAATACTCCTCTTTGACTGGCAGCTGTGTAAATCCACTGCTGGCACCCAGCACCAGCATTCTCCTTCCATCAGGGGCAGCCATTCTGCATTGAACACACACACATACATACATATATAAAAGCATCACCAAAGAATATTCATTCTAGCATTTGTGGGTATATTTTATCCCTAATGTGTGTTCGTATATTTTCAAATTCCCACTAAAGAAGAATTAGAGAGTCTTCACAGGAAGGCAAAGGAAATCCTAGGCAAGTGACAACAAAGTCCAAAAGAGCTTTCTGGAATTATATTTACAAACTCATGAAGGAAAGGGGGCATGGTTCCAAAAGGTACCTCCAATTCCTCTGCCATACAGGTACCAAAAGTATAATTAGACTGCAATGTTACATTAACCCACCTAAGGCTGCCTCACCTGGCCATCCTGCCCAGCCCAGTGCTTGCTCCCATCTCACCCTCACACCACACCTGAACAGTGAATCTCTCTGAGAAAAACGGGGGGAAGGAAATTATCTAAATAAAACTCCTCAATTACTGTGACTAGCCCTGCAAGTGCTAGGTAAGGGTATAAAAAAGACATGGAACATGCAGTAAAAGAAACCTCTTTTGGCAAGCACGCTGTCTGAAACGGCAATTCCCATTAATGAGGATTTAGTTTTAATCCGGGCTCTATCTTGTGCTCCTGAGCCAAAAACAAGGTTGTATTTTGAAACTGGATTGATTTGAAGACAAACCAGCCGTATGAAGACAGCTTTGTCATATGCAGGATATGATTAAAATATGTGAGGCTCCATATCATCAGCATTCGGTTGCCAGTTTAAAAAACAACTGATGAAAACTCTCAACAAGAAAAAAAAAATCCTATCTGCCAAAATATTTGTGTGTGTTCACAAAAAGCTACATAAAAGATTGTTAGAAAGAGTATATGCAGCAGCAGACTGCAATCCATCTCCTTCTGGTTAGTTTACCTCAGCAGCTGCAAATTTCCTTGCTGACAGGGGACACGACTCTTAATTTGTATGACCATACTCATCACTGCAAAGGGAAAAAATCCCTTAATGGATACAGGCTGTAAAGAAGATCTATAGGTTTCTCATCTCTTTTGAAGCTTTTACTGTAAAATCTGCCTTAATGCTAGCTCAGGCCCTTAGAAGAACATCCTGTAGAACACACAAATAACCCTGTCATTTGGGGTTTTATCATGAAGAAGTTGCACACAAAGTAAGGCAGCAAAAGCTTCAGAATTCACTCGTACAGCAAATCAAATTCCAGTTTGGATTCAAGTGCTGTATTCATCACTTCTGGATGCTTTCATATCCTACACATGCAGCTCAAGCCTTGCTGGGTTTGTTCCTATTTCAATTGTTCTGAACTGCTGTCCACAGCTGTGGTAAAACATGCTTTAATGAAGTGTTCACCACCAGCACTGGTGTTAACAAAGGCATTTTAAGAGACTTTAAACACCAAATGTTTGGATTCTTACTGCTCATCTCTGAGCTTTTAGACCGCTCTTTAATTTTTCCCCATCACAACATTAACATACTGAAACCAGCAACTAACAGTCAGGAAAACGTGGCTTGCTCTCTTCAATAAAGGTATTTAAGATTTCTAAAGCCCCAGCTCTGGAGTGCTGCAGCCTCCTGAATGCCAGTTATGCAACCTTTATTTGAAAGCAGAGGCCGGTTGGGAAGAAGTGAATTTGAGAGGAAAGAGGGATACCAAGAGGAAGCTGATTGCTCCAAAGACAATTATCCCTCAGCAATCACAGCTCTTGAAGTGGACACAGACATGATGATTCACTTCAGGTAAGCAGGGAACATCATACACACAGAATTCCATGAAGACAACACACCCTGCAGAGAACGTCTCAAACAATCCAGTTTTACTCTGGGGTGCAGAATGCCATCGTTTAAAATGTCTCTTTACTACAGCTGATCTTTCAGCATCACCATCATCATTGCTACAGGAAAACTGAACACCTACTGACAAACCAACCTTCAAATTCAGCTGGGATACCTACCCATGTTTTATCTAGGAAGGAATATCAGGGATTTTTCAAACGAGCTCTGAGGTGCCAAGAACTAGCAGCTCTTACCACACTCGAAGGGAACAGCGAGGCAGTGACACATCCCAGCTCCATCCTATTTAAAAACCACTTGTTATCTGCATCAATATTCATACATCCGGAGCTTATGACACTATCTGTTGCAATACCAATTCTTCCAGTAACCATCATTTAATCCTATTCAGGCCAGAACACTGATCCACCCTTGGTTTTATCACTGTCTGCAATGATGGGCAACTCTGCTCCCCTGGTTTGCAGATAATGCATCGTAAATTCACCCAGACAAAACAGAACACAGACCCCAGGAGGGCACATGCAAATCTCATTTATACTCCACCCTTCAGAACAAATGTGTCAATTTATGTGACTTTAGGGCAGAGAGGTCCCCCATCACCTCAAGAGCCAGGAATTGTATTGGGAGTGTCACTTTAGTGTTCTCATATGTGGTTATGTATGGAAAAGAAATTGCAGAAAAATTCTTAATGCAGCAGAATGTTTTATAATTTTATGCAGGCCCTGAAAATAAAATACTACTGGCGATATTTTCCACCTCAAGTATCATACATAAACATTAAAATTTAGATAACATAAAAATAAAAATTACTAATTGATGCTCCTCCTTCATTTCCTGAAGGGACCTGTCATTAAACTGACGAATTTCTTTGAAGATCAAGAGTTAGCACAAGATTTTCCCTTTTGTGCACACAAAATGGAAAGACTTTCTCCAGATGAGTGCTAAATGAATCAAAACCTGGCAAATTAAATTCACCTTAGGGACATTTTATTCCTGAGTTTGTAAGAGTAATATTAACATTTGCTATGGAACTAGGTACCCTGGTACATTTATCATAAAAACTAAACCTTTTACCTGAAGTCTGAATTTAAATGAAGCTATTGAAAGAATTAAAATTGTATCAACTTCTACTCTTCAGAGACAATAGTTTTTCACTGATTTCTAGGAAGTATTTTCAGTTCATACATACTTTATTGCCCCACAGTATTGCAGCACCACTAAAATAATTCAAAGTAGGTGACTGTAACTGTCAGCACCAACAGATCAGCTTACACCAAAAATGAGGCTTCCCATCACTCCAACCAGCATGAGCAGATTTGTCTCTACAAACCACATCACATTATAAAAATATCAAGAATCTACTTGCCATGAAATGAATGGTCTCAGTTTAACAGAAGAGTTAAGCAACAGTCAGCCTATCCTTACCCTTAAAGAAAAGGTGGGGAAAAGTAAAACCTGAGAAACTGCCTATACATACTGAATTAAAAAGAAACAGGAAACTCAGAAAAAGTGACCAGTTCCTCCAGAATTAGTTTGCCTAATACCCAAGTACCTCATTCAAAAAGCAAAATAACAAGTATTACCTCTTTCTCTTTTTAGTCACCTGAAAACAAAAATCACATTTTTATTATAATGATCATTGATCCTTATGTAATAGGATCTTTTATAATTGCTTAGCATACTGCTGTGCTATCCTTGATATCTATTTCCTTTAAAAGTCAAGGGAGACAATTCCTAATTAGTAAGGAGACAAAATAAATACGGAAAAAAACTCCTATATCTCGCTACAGAGGCCTACACTCCCCCATTTTCAGTCAGGACAAACAGATGCAGCATTCTGAACACAAATATTTCCTACAAAAATACTCTAATGTTTCAGTCCATTAACCAGCCTGCTGTGGCAGCTGGTGAACAGTCATCTTTTTAATTAGACACCCTTACTGATTAATTAGTCTCAGAACACTGAGCAGTGGCACCATGCACGATGCCACTGGGACAAAAAAATATTCCTCTTCCCCTTCTTAGTGCTAACTTAACATCCTTTGGTATTGCTGCAAATAACAAGCTTGATTCATTTTCTACTCACACCAAAATAGCCTTCCTGTGTAAGGAATTCTCTCAATTCCCAGCTAAACTGTTTCACACAAACTGCATCTGCTTCACACAAATAAAATAAATGAAAAAACTAAATGAACATAACCACACAAACATGGCATCAAGGCACCAGTTTCAAAGTCAACTGCATTTAATCTTCTTTGTATAGAAACAGTGACTCAATTGTGATCTCCTCAGCTTTCCTTTTACTAACTATGCAAGCAAACTAGCAACAAAAATTAAAAAGCCGAGGAAATATGAAGTATGAAACAAAGAAGCAAATACCTTTTCTTGTTTGAACAGGTTGGGTAAATTCAAAGTTTAAAAAATAAATACATTTTTGCATTGGGTTTACATGAAAGTTGATCTTCAGCCCTTGGAGCTCAGTTTGAAGACAGGTGCACCAAGAAACAGAATAATAATTAGAGTTAATTCAGCACATGGAAGGTTGTTCTTAAGCACATGTTGAAACTTCAACAAGGGGATTTGCTATTTTCATGTATCCTAACTTTTAATTGTGGACAAGACACAATTCCAGAAACCTGCAATCTTAACTTTTGGGTTTTTTTTCCTCTTTGCATTAAAACGAGAGGATTTGTCTTGTAGGAATCACAAATAATAATGCTGGTCCAAACTGAACACATAAACTACATATATTAGCACTAAATTGATTAATTTCATCCAGCCCCAAATCCAGTCCACTTGCTCCATCTTCTGCAGCAATGGAAAATACTTTCCTATATTTGCTTACTATTGCATGAGAATTATACTGCTGGAGTAGTGATACCCCTGATTAGTGCCATTTTCAAATTATTAAATTACTGAGATCTGTTATTTTCATGATATAGCAATATTTAATCCCCAAATCAGTGCCTGTCAGAGCTTGGAATAAATCTTAGGATTTCACTCTTATGCAGAGTGATTTGAAATGTTATTGGTCCAGACACAAAACACCAAAAAATACAGTCAGCAGAAAAAGCTATTTTTTGGCCAAGTCTTCCGAAGCCTGACCCTTTAATTAGTTATTATCTCTAACTGTTCTGGGCACATGCTCATACTGCCAAAGGAAATTATGACAATAAACAAATAATCTTATTTTTGGTTCTCTTACAAGTCATTTGGAAGGACAGCCATGCAATCTCCCTTTCAGACCTTCGACTCAATGTCACCATGCAGTCCAAAACCCAGCACTCCCATTCCTAAGCAAACTTTCATTGTTTTGAGTAACGTTATACTGCCAACATCCACTTTATCTGAGAATAGGCTTCTTTTTCTGAGCTTATTTTAAAAAATAATACTAATACATCTAAACCAAGTTTTGCTTCCTTAAACCACAGCAGCAGCTGCATATAAAATAAGTCTATACATGCTGTCAGATGAACAGACAGTTCATTTCTTACGGGAATTCATATGTAAACTGGAAGCCTTTTATGACTAAATCATACATTTTAGCATCAGAAATGCTACCTTAGAACAGTTCACCCAAAAGTTTTCAAACCACAGAAGGTGAGTGACAGCCTTCTGTTTCTGCTCCCATTTCACTTACACAGCTACAGGCAGCCCTGAGAGGAAAGAAGTCTCACCCTACAAATTCACAGTGAGAACACGTGCAAGAATGAAACCATCTAAAACAGAGAAGCAAAATTCTAATAATGAGCAGTGTAAGAGGCAATAAATAAAACATCTCTCCCCATGCAGATGCAACAAGTGTTTTACTCTGAGCTGCTGCATCACTGCCTTCAGGTGACAGCAGGTTTCTGTCACTCACACAGTGACACCTGCCCCGGCAAGGCCGCAGTGGGGCAAGGGGAGCACGGCTCCTGCAGGACACAAGCACCAGTCACTCCAGTCCTAAACATGGTACACTGTGGCTGGGCACCCACCAGTTTATCAGAGCCCTGAATATACCTCATCATGGTATTCATTCGAGTGTCTGGAGAGGAACCCTTGAATAATGTCAAGCAGGCAGGAGAGAACACTCTGGCAGTGAACTGACCTCAGCTCGTGCATGTTTTTCCACTTATATTCCTCTAACAAACAGATCAGACACGCTTTTTCAAAAGCTCTTAAAGTACCAATATTACCCCTTCATTACCATAAGCAGATTTTTCTCACTCTGATTTTATTTTCCTTAAAATAATTACATAAATAAAAATACACATGTATCCCACCTGATGTATATTCTACTTCCCCCTTCCCGTCAGGTGCCACGTGCAGCACTGTGAAGAGCCCATGGCACACACGCCAGCAGGGGAAGTAAGGCAGATTTTTGATTGTCACACAGAACAGATTTACATATATGTCAGAAACCAAGCAGCTGCCAAATCACAACTCCTACTCTCTAAAATCGTATGCAAGGCCTACTATTGTGCTCCAGTCAAAATTCCTGAGCAACTCACAGTAATCATCAAGCTGGAACTCAGCAGGAGACCTAAGAGAGTGCAATGTAGTGCTTGTCAGTACTTGTGAGAGCAGAAGTATTTCTTTCTCCCTTCCCTCCTGCAACTCCAAACTCACCTAGAGATGGGAAATGAACGCTCTGATGTAGGGGAAAGGGAACACAGGTCACCAGATCATCCTTGACAGACTGCTCATCTCCAGTGCACAGGACTAGAGGACACAGAGGCCTCTTGGAGAAAATAAGTGCAGCATTGATTTTTCTAAATGAGACATGTTATTTTGCCTTCAATGCTGAATTGAGACTCTAAAACAAACCCCAAATTACCCTCTCCTACAGAACACACTGAACCAAGCACTCCTGTAGCTGAGAAACACTGCAGCAGGTTCCAGAGCTCTGCATGCAGATGGATTTATGCAGTATGGATGCACAGCCAGATTTCTTAGGTCCTCAGACAGGACTTAGAGCTGGCCAATCTAACACAGCACTGCTGCATGAGACTGGAACAGAACAACAAATGTGTCTATACCATGGTCTCTAGACTAAATTTAAATGCTGAGAGTCTGCTGCCATTCAGAGTATCACAAGACACACAGTTTTGGCCTGCCAACAACACAGCTCTCACTAGTGAGCACAGTTTCACCTTCTTTCACAGAAGTTAACCAGCAACACTGTAGTAAAGCCTGAGTTTTTAGCAGATTTCTCTCTGTCCCCATAAGAGGCAACCATAAATCAGGTTTTCAGTATTAACAATTCCAGGTATCAGGTTCATCTTTCAAGCTGTGGCAGTATCATGGCAGAGATTTTTCTAGTGCTCTCCAGTGCCCTCCTTCTCACTGAGGTGCTGCAATTGCCAGTTTAACCCAGGAGTGCAGGTCAGGCTGGATGAGCAGGGAAGGGCTGGAGTGCTGGGAGAGCAGGTTCAGAGGAAGGATCCTTTACCTTGGGCAGCACGGGGCAGAACCTCGGGGCCTGCTCCAGGAACTGGGCAGCAACGGGAGCTGTTTGAGGGGAAGAGAGGTTCTGGGGGCTTGTGGGCTGTCAGGAGGCAATGGCTCAAGTTTGTAGATGTTTGTACCACCTCCTACTTCTGCTGTCTCAGCCCACTGCATTGCCAGGCCTGCAAGTGCAGAGCACCAGCAGCCCTCCCCAGGCAGGAATGCTGCCCAGAGGCACGCTCAGGAACACGTCTGCTCACGGGACACGCTGCTCAAGGGCTCTGCACTCCCACAGACACCTCCAGCTTCCGCAAGAGAAACGCCAAGCAGAATGACCAAAACACAAGGAGACAATGAATTTGTGCAAGCACATACATAAACTGAAAGAATCAAGGTGAAAATTATGGGCTTGATGGGAAGAATAAATAATCATGGAAGAAATGAAGTTCATGTTGTTGGTATATTAGGATGGCAGCATACAAATAATGCAGAGAAAAGAAATCAGTTCTGCTTTCTCATACAGGAGAAGCAAGGGAACAGCCATTAATACCCAGATAACTCTGAAACTTAACATTATTAAGTTCTTATTATTGGGTTATTATTGACACACATAAGGTAACAACACAACCAACATTTTAATAGTATATACTACTAAAATATGTATTCTACCATTCTCTCTGCTTAATTCACATTACTGACACACCAAAATGAAACTGAAAAGTTCTGTTCACAGACATAAATATCAGATAATAGTTCACTTAAAAAAAATCAGCTGACTTTTTTTTCTGGAGTATCCCGTATTAACTCTTCCCAAAGATGGGCCCTAGCTCTGGTATGGCACAGGCTCTATCCTGTCCATTTCTTCCATGAGTCTTTTACTGCCAAATGATGTGATAGCCAGCAGTCAGACTACAGAAGAAGTTTTTTCACCTCAGAAGGAAAATTATTTACTTTAGAAAAAAACCTCTGTTTGCATAAATGCTTCAGTTCAGCAGAGGATTTAAATTTTTCATCAGCAAGACTGTAATATTTCATATTAAATCCTGTATGAAATATTATGTTCCAAAATCCACATCACTGCAAGATTTCTGTATTGGAAAGGCCAAGTGTAACAAGGTATTTTTAAGGCACAAGGCCCCAGCATCAAAATAAACCTTGCATTTTAGAAGTTTTCCACTCCCTCCTCCGCCATGAAACAAACATCTTCCCCACTTTTGGAAAGCAGGAGCAAATAATGGAGGTGGCTTTGATGCAACATACAGCTGACAGATGTCCTGTGAATGGTTTCTAAGGAAAATATAACACAGCTACAACATCAAGATGAAAAATTTACACTATCAAAACATTCTTCCTGCTCGGTAAAGAAAAGAAGCCACCAGGACTGCTCTCACTCTGGGCATGCTTCTAAACTTCACAAACATAATTAATTATTCCAAATTAAGAGGATAAGTAGCAAAATAATATGAGAACATCACAAAAGGAAACATGGAGTAACAACCCCGGAATTTCTGTGTGGCCAGACAACTCATAATCCAGGTAACAACCCCAGCACTTGCTCTGAGCAGCACACAAAACAGTCTCCATCCATTTCTGCCATTAAAAGCTTATTTGAGACTGCTGCTCCTCTCAGAGCTGTAAAGGCCCTGCAGGGGCAGAGCTCCCAAACCCCAAATGCTGACATCACCTCTGACACTGCTCAGAGCTCTGACACAATGCAGAGCTCCTCCCTCTCGCCATCACAGAGCTAAGAAGCTCAAACAGCTCTGTGGACTTCTTAGAATGCTCAGTGACCGCACTGATGACATTTATAATGTCATCATAATAAAGATTTTAGGACACAGAATGGGAATTGATTCCCAAAAGGATTCTCCTCTCAGCTCACCCATACAGCAAGGAGACTGGTTTCTTGCTAGGGCAAAATGTTTTCAGCATTCTTTTTTAAAATAAACAACAGAAAGGAGAAATACTCAATTTTGTGAATTTTGTTTGGGATTAAGGCAATGCATAAAACAAACTTTTGAAAAAACAAAGCGATGGATGTGAGGTTTTTAAGAAAACCCACAAGCAAACATCTGAACAAGCTGATGTTCTTATTATCATCACAGCAAGAGAACAGAAAGCTAAATGTCAGGCATTACTACAGATATAGGCCAGCAATTTCTATTGCTAATGCCATGCAGCAGGTACCCATGGCAGGAGGTAAAGTCACATAATCACAACTCCAGTTACTCAAAACAAATCCAACTGTTTCACTCTTCTGCTGCCCTGCCACTGACTAAAATTGCTGCCCAGCAGAATCCATCTTAACCAAAGGAAAGAAAAGTGAACAAAAGAAGGAAAGAACAAGTAATAAATCCCTTACCATTGTGATGAGTAATCTGTATTTATCCAGCATGGCCTGGTTGTCATGGCATCCTGCCAGCAGCTGCCAGATCTCTGCCCTCAGCGCTTCTGGAACACCGCTCTTCACCAGAGCGGACAATCCATTTGGTCTCACAACGAGGTTGTTGTGCCTGAAACAAAGATGATCATTTGCCTGTTATACTTCAACTACAGAGTCAAAATAAAGATGAAATACATAAAAAATCTTTAAAGTTATTCACTAAAGCAGAGTCAGCAACTGGCAACACAAACTTTTCTTCCACTGGTTACGGCAGTTAGCATTTGTCAGACGGAAAGCAAAAACTCTGCAAGGATTTACAGTACGAACCAGTGGCAAAATGCAGTGATATCCAAATTCTCTAGGTGTGATTAATGAAATTCTCTAGGAGTCACTAATGAAAATTAACAATAAACAGTTGCAGAAATTGAACTAAGTTGGCTAATGACAAACAATCTGAATTGAAAGAGAAAAATATGCCATCTGTGCACACAATTCAATTTAAATATTGTTCAACATATATGTTTTAGCTTTGGTTAAGAAAAATAAATTAAAAATAACATAAGCTGTACAGAAAAATACATTTTGGAAAATAAATAAAAGACAATTTTAAGGGTACTATTACGAAGACTGAAGTTCTAGTTCCACACTTCATGCCAAGAGTGTGTTCCAAGTCCCACAAAACAGGAACACTCGCACACACAAGTGTGATTGCAGAATCCCTCTATTTCAAATAAATCTGCCTGTTGGTCTGAGCTGGTGCTTTACTCTCTGGTTGTACACACACATACACACCAGGAAATGTGGGAATACAAACACCACCTCACATGCACAGTACTACAGAGCTTTCAGTCACAGATGTTGAAAAGCCCTTTCTGAGAGAACAGTATTTGCTGATCTAGGTGAAAGCTCTCTTACACTCCTGACAATTTCCAGAGCAGTGCAGCAGAAGACTGCCCAAACTGATTTCTTGCTCTTTCTGCTGCAGGAAATGCTGTGCTCTCTGTGTTTGACCACTGTTGTGTTTTCCAGCTCTCCTGGGAGCAGAGCAGTCAGAGTGGCTGTTCAGCCAAATGGCAGCAAGCCGTGATTAATTAAATAACCTGCAATTTGACCCTGGATTGGCAGAAAATGTTTGGAATACTCATTCTATGAAACAGGTCATTAGGACACGAACAGTTTACCCCTGCTGTTTAAATTTAAAAGGTACTCTAACCAATTTCTTTTTCCTATGCTTTGGGGATGATATCTCCATTTTTCCAAGTGACCTGAGAACTGAAAAGTGTGTGATTATATAATACCTTTATTATTTTCAAAACAATAATTATTTTTATTTTTAAACGTGCAGTGCAGTACAAGTAATTTCATCTTTATCCCTCAGATACCCAAATAAAAACTAGTTCCTTTTCTCTTTTTCAGTCCATTTTGCAGCCAGTCACATTACCCTAATGGTCATGTGGTGGGAAAGAGCTAGAAAGAAAACCAGTATTCACAGAAACATTAAAAGCACTAAGCACTTGACTTGAAGGACTTGCCCAGGTTCAGAGGAGGCCACAGAGATGCTCCAAGGGCTGCAGCCTCTCTGCTATGGACACAGGTTGGGATAGCTGGGGGTGTTCAGCCTGGAGAAGAAGAGGCTCCAGGGAGACCTTATTATGGCCTTTCAGTACTTTAAAGGAGCTCATAAAAAGGAGAGAGAAAACCTTTATATGGGCAGACAGTGACAGGACAAGGGGGAGTGGTTTTAAACTGACAGAGGGGCAGAGCTACACGGTACTGAGGAGAAATTGTTCCCTGTGAGGGTGGGGAGGCCCTGGCACAGGGTGCCCAGAGAAGCTGTGGCTGCCCCTGGATCCCTGGAAGTGTCCAAGGCCAGGCTGGACGGGGCTTGGAGCACCCTGGGCTAGTGGAAGGTGTCCCTGCCCATGGCACAAGGTTGGAATGAGACGAGCTTTAAGGTCCTTTCCAACCCAAACTATTCAGTGATTCTACGACCAGATACTCTAAGCAGTTACAGAATTATGACATGCACATTGAGGAATAAATATACAATAAATACATCAGAAAGTTGAAGCTCTGGTTGTGCATTAGTTTGGTTATTGCATGGATCTGGTCATATGTGCTATGTCAGAAACACAGAAGAGGTCCCTGAGGACTGGGCAAGCTGATCAAAACAAGCAGCTAAAAAGGGACATTCCCATAGAAACATCACAGGGAAATTTTCAGCAACACCAAGGAAACAACACAGACAAGGCAACACCTATCACACATGCTGTAACACCATCCTGAACATAATCCCAACTGAGAATCAAGCAACCAGACTTTACTGCCTCTGTCCCATATTTGTATTTGATGGCAGAGGTAATACTTCAGCAATGTGAGTCCAGGCTGGGCAGCATTACTAACTTCCACAGCCAGCTTTCCAAGTACTGAATGGCTCTTTGGGAAGCAGCTTGAGCATCCATAATCCTTGCTCAGAACAACAGAAATGAGCATCAAATAAAATCTTGTCTTATTCTAACCTTATCCTTTACCATGTGCAGGGTCACCATTAGTGGATGCTGACATCTTTAATTGGTTACAAAATGCTGCAATTCTCCTGCACAAAACTCATAAACCCAATTTTAAAATAGCAGAGAGCAAGGACACAGAGCAGCAATGCACAGACTATGCTCCAGCTTGACAGACAAACATTTCTGATCAAAGGCTGTTATTGATCATTGCTGCTGGGTTGGGATTTTTTTAAGAAACAGTTGACCAGTCAGCTAAACCAGCTTAGCTGGCAAGAACAACTTTTAATGCTGAGGATGCAGTAAATAGGAAAATAAACAGATATGCCATTACTTTTCAATTGTTTGTTCTATCTCTTTGGTAAATTATCTTATTCTTATTTCTGTTTATATATCTGAAGGAGAGTCTTGGAGCAGTGTTTCTAATGAGTCCAATAGGTTACAGTGACATTTTAATTAAATGACAAAAAGCAATTAAAACGCAAGAAATTTTTCATCTAAGAGACAAATCAGCCCATAAGGTCCCCAAGTGGAAATGTTATTTTTTGTTTATTTACTTTTTTACTAGTGCACAGATCTTCTACTAACATATGGTGCAGTTTTCAACACACTAGAAGATTTTATTGCAATTTATTTTTAGTTTTCAAGTCCTTACCATTTTTCATCTGTTACTCCAGGTTTTGTTCTTAAAATGTAACATAGCACTATTCAAGAACTCAAGTGGTTTACAGATTTGAATTTCTCTCAAGAGGTAATATTGCTCGAGACACTCCTGAAGAAATGTTTGCTAGTCTTCAAACAGGCTGGGATCTCCCATTTCTCACCCCATTTTTAACTAATTTTAAGCTGTTTTAACTGCTAAACAATTCTCTGATTTATGTGGAAGTTATGTTAGGATTCCAAAACAGTTTATCCCAAAAGTCTTAAATGTTGTGTCTCATTGATTAGTATACTTGAGTAAGCAGAAGAAATAATTGGACACATGAAATTTGAGACAATGAGCTGTGGGTGTCTTTTGAAAAAGCATGTTCATCCACAGAGTCCAGGTACACAGGTTAAAAATAGAAGAATCAACTGACAAATGAATTTTAAAAAAAGGTTAAATTGGAAAGTAGCATCTTCCAATCATGGTTCTTGGGTTAAGGTCAGAAACTTGGGTGACAGAATAGTTTAAACCACCCAGAAGGAGAGGGTTCCAGAGGGAGAGGGTTTCAGAGGGGGGGATCAGTTAAGCTCAGTAAAACCTTGTGATGCCTCATCCAGAAACGTTTGTGTGAGATCGCCGTACCGATGAGGACAGCAGCAAGAGGCTGGTTCTCCAAAGCTACAGAGCAGCCAAGCAAAGGGAGGAATAGCCCAAATAAATCCTTAAAATGTTGTTCATCTCTCTTTTTGGAGTTAGGAAACGGGAATCGCCAATTCCAGATGAAGGGCCTCGGATTATTTTTGTCTCCAGCAGCAGGAGCTATTCCTCACACAGGGAAACCAACTGAGTGGCTGTGGCACTTGCTCAGGCCTCTCCGAGGCAGCAGACAGACAGACTTCCTCCTCTCCTGGCACAGCATGCTCTGCTACTGAGGCACGTAATTAAACAAGAGAATTAACACTGCTGACATCATGGTCTGGGCTTACAAATAGGCTTGGTTTTATGCACCAACAGAAACAGTTTCAGTGAGGATTCAGAGTCTTTCTAGATTCAAGTGCTTACATACAGCACATTTTAAAAAATAGGAAAAAAAAGTGCTTCTAAACAAATTAAATGTAGACCAGCTGGCACGGATGGCTTTGATGGGACACATGGGAGCTGCTGTGTCTGTCCTATCCTGGCACTGAGTTTCAGGAGGATTTAACACCCAGCCCCAAATGAGCAGAAAGTTCTGCCTGTGAAGACTCACACCTGCTGTGTGAGCACATACAAATACACTCTCAAACACCGAACAAAACCAGACTTCTGCACATGCTGTGGGAAAGATTTGTCAGAAAAACCTCCAAGTGATCTATACCAGTCCCATTTAAATTAAGTTGAAAAACTACATTTCAATGTGTCTTGCATTTTAGTTGTTAAAGTGTGTAGGCTGAGGAATTTGAAACCTCCTGCTCAGGAGCATATAGAGTCATAAACCAAATAAAAGGTTAATATCTAAAATCTAATGTAAGAAATGAAGCATTACCATCTCCCCAGTAACTCTCCCCAGGAATACAAAATCTTCTCAGGACAATCCTTTGACACATCACCAGTGCCACTGGAGAGTTCATTATCACTCTCTGTAAAAATAAAGAACAAACAAGAAGACAAAAGCATGCACAGGTTTACCCAAGAGCACAGACACTAAACATTCATACATACAGGTATCAGACAATTTTTTTCTCATATATCAGTTTTAAAAGCATAAAATGACACAAAATTTTAATGGAATAATAAAGAATGCTTAGCAGACTTTACAAAACAAGTGTATTAATACAGTTATCATACAGTTTAAAAGAACTAGGGAATAACTAGACTAGGACTAGGGAATAACTCAGAGCAGTGTTACCAGAGAAAGGACTGGGACCTAGAAAAACATTATGTGAGAAAAGTTTCAAGGCTGTCAACTCTCCATTTAATGAAATTTCACAGTGTTATCTAAAAGCCACATCCACTCCAGACTTCACATAAAGAGAAGTCTCTGTTAAAGCACAGCAGATAATGCTACTTCATTACACCACGTCCCTTTGGCTATCCTGTGGTACCCTGAGCTCAGGAAGCCTTCTCTGAGCCACAAAATCTTTTTTTTTTTACTGAAGTAGGTTCATGGATGAGCAGAAAAAACCCAAGACTGTGACATCAGAGGTCACAGTGCATGGAACAGAGAGGATTGCATCAAATGAAACCTCATAACTACTAAGAATGAAACACTCAGGGAGGGATAGGTGCCATTACATGACCAACACCCAAACCCAGAAGGGATAAATGTGGGCCTGGAATACCATGCTCAAATAATCACCCAATCCAAGTGCCCATTCAGTTTCCAAGTGTCTCGTGGGCCTGTGCAGCTGCCCACAGTAAGCTGGGCAGTCCAGCTCCATATGGCAGGTCCTTATGCGAATACGGTCTTGCAGTTACTTGGACTTTTTCCAGTTCTATCTGAATAAAATACTGATAAGAATTAACCAAGTGCAACTTCAACACCACCAGATGCTGACAGGCTTCAGCTCTCAGTGTTTTTAGTAGGAAACACAACCAAAAAGAGACACAGCAACAGCCCTGTTACCATCATCACAGACTCCAGAACGGGACTGGAAGGGTCCTTAAAGCTCACCCAGTTCCAACCCCCCCGTGCCATGGGCAGGGACACCTTCCACTATCCCAGGTTGCTCCAAGCCCCAGCCTGGCCTTGGACATTTCCAGGGATGGCACAGCCACAGCTGCTCTGGGCAAGCAGTTATCCTCAGAGGCTGTTAAGCCATGGACAATTTGCTGTCAGAGGGCTCCAAGGCTGCTCTTTCCTATGACCTGGACTGTCTCCAGAAGTTAAAATGTAACAAAAAAAAGAAGAACCAAACCTATGTGTGCCCCCCAAACCCCTCCAATATTCTCCCACACAGCTCTGTCACATCTTGTTGCTGACCTAATATCCTGAATTCCCTCAGGCACATTAAACACTTCAATTCCAGCTTTATGTTGACAACAGGGTAGTTCAGGTAGAAGAGGATCTTCAGTACTTGTGCAATTACCCTGTTAACTCTTCATCCTTCTCATTCTCACTTCAATTACAGATTTCTAATTTATGTTCTTAGCAGCTGTCAAATACAAGTCATTAATAAAATACCACCGGTGCTTGAATTTGACAGCGAGCTGTGAGGACAAAGACAGCATATACTGTATTTCAAGGACAATTAACAGCAAAAATGCTGCCTTGAGAGAAGCATATCAGAAATCTCTGTGTTTCAAAATGAACACTTCATTGGTGAAAGCCTTTAGCTTGGACCCTGTTTGCACAGCTTTACAGTTCCCAAGCACAACCCCAACCTCCATTTAAATACTTCCCCATTAGAATTAAAAATAATCCAAACAAAATAACCACCCACCCCCATCACAAATCTACAAAAAATGTGATTTTAAGGTTTCCCAATCTTTTGCATGCATTCACTAGACCTAAAGATGGAAATGAGAAGATCTAAAACCCCCAGGTTTATAATTTGAACTAAAATTTTATATCACAGTTACAAGTTTCCCAGTAACCAAAGGTATCAGTTGTGTTCTGAGCGAAAAAATGTATTTGAAGACTCAGCTTCCCTTTTAAAATTACCAAAAATAGTGTAAAGGCCAATTTCCTCACCAAACAGACATGGCAATAACTAACAACAACAACAAAAAAAAGGAACTAAATGCATTACATTTTTTTAATTCTCCCCTCTCCTGATTTGCATAACTGTGTCAGAGGGATCAACAACAAATGCAGTCCCTTCTACTTCCCATGGAAAGAAGAAAAACATTGGAGGAAAGCTCTGAGATGAGCACGTCTGCCATTCAGAGACACCAGCTACATGTTAATGATACTGGTACGTATCAAGAATCTCAAGAAACCTAGCTCACAGCAGGAATTCAACACAAACTATGATTTCAGAAAGGTTTTATGCATCCAAAGCAAAGGAAGAAAATTTGGCACAAAATGCTGAAAGGAAGAGATGAGAATTTCTTTGCAGAGACTGAAGAAGTACAGCACATCTCTCCAAGAGTTAATGCTGAAAACACACACAAACAAACCCTGCAGCCTGGAACGAAACCCGATAAAGATGACTAAAATCCCCCAGCAGACCAAAACGTTTCAAAATGAAGCTCCACTGAAGCCTTTGAGCAACAAAGCACACTCGCTCTTATCAGATCCAACCCCGAGCCTGCCAAGGGATGCTGCCACCAGCCTAAAGAAACAAAGCCCTTGATTCCTCACGGTGCTGCCATTCCGCGCAAAATTCTTCGAAGTTCTAAAGGAGACCAGTGTTACACAGCACATACACTGCAGTGCTTCAGCCAGAAAATTCTTTCATCTGGAAGGCTTGGCAGTGTTTGAAATGTATTATTCAGTTATATGTCAGAAAATCTCAGGCCTTAATTAGAAATGCCATATGCTCCCTTTCAAAAGACGCTAACGTCAAACTTCAAAATAGCACAGGGCAAAGGGAAGAGAATAAACAGCCTTAAAAATCTCTACTTTGTTTCCATTCTAATGAGTGTTTACATATTCTAACCTGTTAAAGCACTAAGGTATAAACTAAGAAAAAAAAAGATGCCATGGGAGGGATATTTAACTGTAGATGGTCTTCTCTGAGTATTTTTATACAATTTTTTCCACATTGCATAGCATCTATAAGCCAGCAGAATTAGCCAAAGCATTATTTAATCCACCCTTATTCTGCTGGGAAAGCCACAGATCCCTGCTTCTAAATGTTCTGTGTATTTCTCCCTTCCTCCTGTATTTGCCCTGACCTCTCAGAGCCATCAGCTGGGCAATAAAACTTAAACTTCATCAGAGCAGGTGGACGATGGAAGGCATCTGAAGGGAGCAAACCCTGGGCTTGTGAATGTGTGTACACACAAACAGGCTTTAAGACTACCCCAGGGAACAGTAAGTCCCAAAGGTTTTCTGTTTTGTTCATGAATTGCAACATGATTCACAAAACTCTCAAAAAGGTCATGCCTCATGAATCAATTCCCTGAATTTAGAGCCTTTTTAAAGCAAGCCTGAAGGATCACACTCCCACAGCAAGCATTGCTCTGTATGGTATCAGCATGGAATAATGCTTTGGGCTGGAAGAGACCTCTGGAGAGCAGCTAGTCTGATCCACTGCAAGCGCTGGTTAGATCAGGTCTCTCCAGGACCTGAGCGAGAGGTGTGCCGGGAGCAGCAAAAGGGCTGGGGGTGCCCAGGAAGCTGGGGACACAGCCAGGACAGCTGACCCCAAGTGACCCAAGGGATGTTTCAGACCTCAGGGCATCATGCTCAGCATGTAGAGCAGGAAGGAAAAGGAGGAAGGGAACTTCAGAGTGATGCCATTCGTCTTCCCAAGCCACTGTTNGATCCACTGCAAGCTCTGGTTAGATCAGGTCACTCCAGGACCTGAGCGAGAGGTGTGCCGGGAGCAGCAAAAGGGCTGGGGGTGCCCAGGAAGCTGGGGACACAGCCAGGACAGCTGACCCCAAGTGACATTTTGGGATGGGACATTTCACCCCAAGTGACTCAAGGGATGTTTCAGACCTCAGGGCATCATGCTCAGCACGTAGAGCAGGAAGGAAAAGGAGGAAGGGAACTTCAGAGTGATGCCATTCGTCTTCCCAAGCCACTGTTACACACGATGGAGCCCTGTATCCCAGGGGATGGCTGAGCACCTGCCTGCCCATGGGAAGTGGTGAATGAATTCCCTGCTTTGCTTTCCTTGAGCACATGGCTTTTGCTTTCCCTACTGAACTGTCTCCATCTCAGCCCACGAGTTTTCTCAGCTCTACCTTTCTGACTGTCTCCTCCATCTCACCAGGGAAGAGTGCACGAGCAGCTGTGTGGGCCTTACTGGCCAGCTGGGGTTAAACCACAATATGAAGCTAGTCTTGAACACCTTCAAGAAAGGAGATTGTAAGATCTCTCTGGACAACCTGTTCCACTACTTGACCACACTGATGGTCTGGAAACAAACAAGCCAACCACTTGTCAGAGACTGAAATGTTCTCATTTACAGCTTAAACATCTTCATGAAGGACTTTTGCCTATTACAGCAAAACTGTATAAAAACAGAAGACCACCACACCCTGAATGGGGCCCTGCACTGCTCCTTGATGGAAATAAGATAAAGTGACTCGTGTCTGAGCTGGGGGAAGAAGAATCCATTCACAGTGAGTTCAAGCTTAGCACCTTTGGGGTGGAGACCCCAGCCCCGGGGCTATCAGCTGCCAGGCTGGCACAGACCCTCACACCAAAGGCTGGGGGGAGGAGGGGTTTTGGGTGTGTGGTGAAAAAGCCTCTGGTCCAAGGCAGTGAAGGCCCATCCTCTGCTGTGCAGAGTGGCCCAGCTGTGAGGCCCTTCAGGCCAGGAAAAGCTGCATCCATGTGAGGGACAGCAAAGGGGGTGTCCTGGCCCATCAAAGGCCAAAGGGGTCCCCAGACCCTACACCAGAGCACTGCACGAGATGCAGCAGATCCACAGTGTTGCAAGGGACAGTGTCAGACTTGCCCTCCCCAGGGGAGGCAGGTGGGAATGCCCACCTGGCCCAAATGTTATCCATGGGACTCTGTACTTCTCGGCAGCGGGGGACCCTCACCAGCAAGACCAGATGGAGAGGAGCAGTGAGACATCATTGATATGTTCCTACCTCACCCCTGTCACTCTCTCCCTGCCCCCCCACACCTCCTTTTCTATTTCTTTCTTACTTTTCTCTTTCTTTCTCTTTGTCTCTTTTACTATTAAATAAAACATACCAAGTTTTTGGGCACCAACATCTAACCTTCCTTTGGTTTTATTCAAGTTTTGGAGTATATTTCGAACCCCTCTGGGTTTGATCCCTTTTATTCACAGACACTTGGTTTTCCTTGCTCTTCTGTGTTAATTAGGATCATGACATCAGCCCACCAAACACACCCTTTTAACTAACCAGAACTTCCTGGGTTCCAGCTTGTGTCTGGTGCCTGTTGCCTCTCTTATCAGGCACCTCTGAGAAGCATCTGGCTCCATCTCCACTAACTCCTCTGATGTAGTAGATGTAGGCACCAACACGTTTTCCTCTCCAGCCTGAACTAAACCCAGATGCCTTAACCCCTCACTGTACACCATGTGCTCCTGCCATCTGGCCAGCCTGGCCCCTGGACACGGCCCAGAGTGTGAGTCCTGTACCAGCCCAGGACTGGCTGCGCTGCAAGCACGGGCTCACAGGTGCTGCACAGAGGGCACTGAGCCTCGCCTGGAGCTGCTGCCTGCACTCCTGCACACAGCCCACGCTGTGCCTGCCTGCCTTTGCTGTGAGCATGTACTGGTGACTTGCTTCAGGCTTTGCTCTGCTGGGATCTCCAAGTACTTTTCTGAAAAAGTCACTTTTTATCTACTTGGTGTTCAGCCCGTCTTGGCACAGGAGGTTGTTCTGTCACTGACACAGCACTTGCCTTCACTGAACTTCACAAGGTCTTTCTAGTGCCTTTCTCCAGCCTGCCCAGGTCCCTCTGAGTAGGAGCTCTGCCCTCCAGAGCACCGACCACTCCCCTCAATTTGCTGTTGCCCACACCCCTGCTGGGGGCACATTTGGTCTTGTCACACAGGTGATTAATAAAGACATTTAACAGCACTGATCCCCACACTGATCCCTGAAAGACAGCAGCAGTTGCTGGCTGCCAGCCAGACTTTGCACCATTGATCAATTCTTCCATCCCAGCAGTCCAACCAACTTTCCAACCACATCATTTTCCCCTTGTCCAGTCCCTATCTCATTGATTTCATGATAAGGGCACTATGGGGTACTAAAACCAAGGAGTACAGCATCCACTGCCTGTTCCTTGCCCACAGCACAGTCACCTTGTCACAGAAAGTGATGAGGTTGGTCACAAGGATTTGTCCCTCATAAATCCACGCTGGGGGTTCCCAATGATGCCACTGGACATTCACATGTTTAGAAACTATTTCCAGGAGTATCTGCTCCACAACCAGTCCCATAGACTGAGGTAGACTGATTGACCTAGAACTTCCTTCTGGCACTTTCTTCTTTTGGGTATTTGCCACTTGCATGAGATGAATATGGAAGCCTGCACAGGTTTCCCTGGGGCTGGGAGAGGATCCCATGTAGTCTGTTTTCTAAGTGTACCTACAGACAAACAAACATGTAAAAAGTCATCTCTCTCAAAAACCTGCAGGGACATTCAAGAACAAGCTAGAAAAGAGTGACTCTAATAGAAAAGAGGATTGGCAGCATATGGATAGACATAATTTTGTCAGTTCATCCCAAGGATTTCACTGCTCTTTTGACTGTATTTCTCAGCTGAAGGGTAATTTTTTCCAACCTGCAATTTATGCCAATTACTTTTCTTCTCCTAAACAATTTTAGCACATCTCATTTTCAAAAAAAAAACAACCCAAAACACACTAAGCCTTCACCGTTTTTTCTCCAGAATACTCTGCTTATTTCCTCAGAGGACAAATTCTCCACACTTGCGCTCATTTCCCATTTTCTCCCCCACTCTGTGTTTTTCTTGATGAGAGATGCTCGAACCAGAAGAATTACACAGATGGCAACTAGCACAAGCAAATACCCCACAGGAAAAAAACATACACTGAGAAACACAAAATCTTGGCCTCTTCTTTCCCATCTCTTATTTAGATAGTGCAGGGTATCAAAGAGATGTAGGTCATCCTCAGAGGGTAACACCAGTACCTAGAGCAGCACTGACACACTGGGCAAAGACTGTAACAGAACACTGTGAGAAACCAACTCAGAGCCAAGCCAGGCAGCACAGAGGTTCCTCTCTCTCATCAGGGATTAACAAACTCAACTTTGTTTATTGGCACGCCCATTTGTGGCTTGAGGAAATAAATTCCCGTGAAAGACTCCTACTCATGCCAACAAAAACTGAGGTTTTCAATGTGCTTGGATGTTTTTCATCTTCCCAGTTTTACAGTGAAAGGGTTTTTTTGTTTGGTTGGTTTGGGATGGTTGTTTTTTCTCAGTGGGCCCTTTTTTTGCATCACATTTCAAAATTTCGCTTTAAACAATACTCCCCTCATCCATATTTTACACCACTGATATAGCTAGAGAGCAGCTTTTCCAACTGATTCAGATCTCCCTCAGGAAATTCTACCAGTTCACCTGAAATATATCAATACCTCAGAAGTCAAACTCCTCTTTCAGTTAAGAAAAAAAGGGAAACAAGGTGGAAAACTATAGAGTTGTTTCAGAGATTCTGAGCAGAAGTAAATAAGTGATGTACTTCCAAAATTAGCATAAAATCATGAATTAAGCAGATAAAAAACCAACAGGTGGGATTTGAGCACTGATGTGAAGGAGAAAAAAGGATATTTAATGAGTTTTAATTGAGAAGCTGTTACACATGAAATAAAAAGAGTAGGTGGAACTGAAAAATAGTATAGTTGGAGCAGTCTGAAGGAGAAGGAAATCTCCAGGTCTTTAAGACAGGTGGGAATAGAACTGGAATACTTTAAATATGAACAGTTTGATTCTTATGCAAGAGAAGAACAAAACTGAAGGAGGAGCTGAAGTTGGCAGCATATTATCAGGGCACGAGACAGAGCGTTACTGACATGGAACCTTTCCACACATACAAGATAAAAGAGCATCGTGAGAAAGGCCACAAAAAAGAGCAAGTTTTCATTTAGAAGGTAACAGGAAATTATAGAGCATGAACTACAGTTCTGCCAGGGAGGATGAGACTGAAGCAAAGTTTAAGTCATGAAGGTTATTCCGGCATTAAATAAGGCAGATTTTCAGAGATGTCCAACTTTCTAGCGCACTACAAAATATTTTGATGAACACAAAAGAATTTCCAAATGTCTTCCAAATAACTGATTTATGAAATAAATTCAGTATATTTTCTTATTTAGAGGGAAGAGGAATAATCAGGAGCAAAAATATGGAGATTAATGAATCTGAACAAAGACAACTTGCATTGAATTCTGCTCACAAGAACCTTCTGCTTATGTTAGTTACATAACTAACTTGAAACAATTAATTTGGCAGCTACTAAAGTACAAGGAAAGAGAGCAAAAACAAAAAACAAAGATAATAATTTTTCACTAAAAGCAAACCAGTAATAAAAAAAAACAACAAAATTTTGATTCTGATTCCTTTTTATGAATTGTAAGACATTTTTCACTTAGAATCATTCAAGCAAAAATCAAGCCAACAAATCACAAAATTTTGATTACCTTGCAAACAGGCTGCAAATTTAACTGCTTCTTCATGTAAGGCAAAATGTGGATCCCAAACCCTGTCTTTGATAAACACTGAGAGGGTAGAACAGCACACAGCTGGATGACCTCTGCCTTCCCCTCACTGCAGACCCATCATGGTTTTTTCACATGTTAAAGACTGAGCAAAAATCTCCCAAAGGACTCACACTTGTACTTGAGAGCAATCCTGTTGGTTGTGTGCAGTGGCCAGCCAAAACAATCTTTTTAATACAATAAATTCTACATTTTAAACCTTATCTTGCATCCTTACATATATCTGATATGCCCTACCTTTAAAACACTTTGTTCTACGTCACATACTTTCAACGCAGGCCCTGCATCACTGTCATATGGCATGAGAATCATTTTTAAATGTCCCAGAAATAAACCTTAACTGGGCACCCAAGCGATGATCCTCCCCTCGTGTGCTGCACATAAACACTGAGCCACCATGACATCTCTAAATCTGATGTACAAACGCTTAAAGCTGAATAAAAGAGAGTGCAGAAGAATTACTGCTTCAGTTCAGTAGTTTTGCTCCCACACAGATGACAAAGCCAACTAAATGCTGCACAGTGGAGGTAGTCTGGTAAACACAAACATGTTCCACTCGTACCGTGCTGTCTGATAGCTGACATCTCGGAGAACAGGCAAGGAAATGAAATCTGAGATGTTGTCACAACTCTAAGGCAATGCACTAGTAATTTATGAATTTGTAGATTAGACTCTACTCCCATCTTTGATGTAATCAGTGAGAAAAAACAAACATCACAAACATCAGTTTAGAAGTTTACCAATTAGGTAAGTTTATCAATTAAAAGTTATGGATTGACTGGCATTTACTTTAAGTGCCAAGGCAGCATGCAAGGCACTTAGATTAGAAAGCACTTACACTCACAAAATACCAGAAAGCTAATGACCAAAGCTAAAAAAGGGAAAAATCTCACTCTGAGGTTAGGGGAACTGTTGGTTGAGAAGGGTCTTTTTAATAACCTTCATACAAAAGTGGTTAATTTTTAAATTATATTAAATATGCAATTATATAAGCAGTGGCAGCTTGAGGCCACCCAAAAGTGATGACTGAAAACCTGAGAAGATCCTTTAGCAGTAGGAAGTTTGAATTCCTAATAAGCCAGCAGGATTGCAAATCCTTTTTCCAAACTGCTTTCAAACTGATTACAGATAGACAAGGAAAGACAACCACTAATGAATACAGCATCCAAATCATACAAAATAATCTGCAATTGCTTCCAGACAAGATGAAAACACCAATTTATGCTCATTTTGTGCCTATTTTGTACCACAATCCGAAGAGATTTTATGAATGTTATAAAAAAACCCCAAAAGCCTGAAATCCAAGAAACAGATTTCACCTATGTACCCACAGAACTGAAAACTACCTTTACGTGAAAATATCTTTTTCTATCATTCTGCAAGAATAAACCAAAGGCATCACCAGATTTCCCTGGAGCATTCATGAACCGCAGGCCAGAATTAGGGAATTATGTTTTGCCTTGAACCTCACAAAGTGAGTGTGAGGAACCAATTTTATCAAAGAAAAAAATCCCTACCCACACAGTGTTCCCACACCCGCTGTGCAGGAGTGTCCAGTGGACACTGGGGAAGAAGAGAGGGATAAAAGAGCTCAGGATAAGTCACACTCTTTGGGTGTGTTCCACCTCCTGGAACAGAAACAACCTCAAAAATCCCCAGTTTTCCATTTCATTTATAACCTAACAATTTCATTAAATACTCCTGCAACCCACAGAAGTGCTTCGAATTCGGAACATTTCCAACACTCACCTTGTAACACAAAGGCCATACTTGCACAAACAAACCTAAATACAACTGTAATTATCAACTGCCACCATATGAAAAATACCAAGTCCTCTGCACTCAGTATTTTTTTATATATTAAGGAAAGTATCCCATGATCACATTGCTCCTGGCAGCACAGTAACAGCTGCAGAAGTCAACTGAGTGCATTTATTTTATGATTTTTAGTAACACAAGATAACTTGTAAGGTGTGAAAACAATCCATTTTGGATTACTTTATGGACAGTAAAGTCCATAAAATGGTATCAGACTTGTCAGGAATATTTTCTTTTCATTTGGATGCCATTCTTAGTAGTGTCTCTATTTTAAAACTCATCTCCTGTGGAACTGCAGCAAGGGTTCTTGTCTGGAGATAGCTACTGGCCAAATGGCCTCATGAATTTAGGATTTGTGACATTTTAGTTCATCTTCATGGAGATAGCAAAAAGTCTCCAAGACTGATTTAATTGATCTTATTTAGGACCCACCAACTTTACTCTGTTGGATCAATATAACAAACAGTTCCTGTGAAGTACATAAAGCTATTTTTAATTTGGATTAAAATGCGGAGTTGATTATTTCAACACTACTCGTGTCATTTTTCTCACACAATCACCCTCATTTGTTCGCATCATAACCCCTATTTTATCACCAAATACTCTCTCTCAGTAGTTCTATTCCCTCCTAAAACATCACCTCCTCTACTCCTTTGCTTTCCTGAATACTGAAAACAGCCTCTACCCACCCACACCACCTGACCCAGCGTTCTGATTTAGCCTGGCTGATCATCTCCGATGCTTTAGTACCGCCCACCTCGTACCCACTGCACACACCTTCTCTGTGTGTGCCCAACACAGCACACCCAGAGCTCTTCTGAAACTTTCACAGTCCCTTGTTCTTTTATGTCTCTTCTCAATGTGAAATCCTACCATCTCCACACTGAACTTCCATACCTCTGAAGTTCAGTTTTCTATCGTCTCCTTTTTGTTCTCAGTGTTGAGACAGCTAGAGGGAGCAGGAAGAGAAAAGTTTCTTATTTCTTCTCTTGGCAAACAAAGCACAAACAGAAACAGTTCTGTGTTCCTGGAAGTCATCTGAGAGTGCTCCAGAGGCACCCTACAGCTCATGTTCAGAAGCTTCTCTTTGGTAGGCAAGCCATCTTTTACCTGAATTACTTTTTACCTGTTTCAGGGTATCTGCTAAACATTGTCTGCTTACTCTGGAGCCACCTCATAGATGGGAAGGAGAGCTCAGAACCAGACACCTGGGACCACAGAAAGCTTCAGCAAAACTATCTTTGACCCAGTAACGACCAGCCTAAAGAATATTTTCTGGTATTGAACAGCACTGCTCCTGCTTTCAGTGATCCTTAACCTTCCAACTTCATCCTGACTCCAGAAGAAACTCAAATGGAGTTATCTAGTGCTCTCCTGAAATGTTACGTATAGTTAAAAAAAAATAAAATAATTCAAATATTAGAGCCAAAGGAAGGTCATCATTTCACATATGGTCTGAGCAGGCACTGCTGCTAAAAGCAGCCAACGTATTCATCCCTTTCTCCCTTTGGTATCTACTCCTAGGACTAGATCCTCCTCTAAATGCTTCTGCTGGAAAGCTATTTTCCCCAACCCTGAAGCTCACAAGTGCAGCCAGCCACTTCATCCTACCACACAACAATACTACAATAAAATGCTCTCAGAGCTTTGCTTTTCTCAATACTGCAGTACCCACACCATCCATTCTGGGCACGCTCTTACCCTCCTTAATGCTCTAAAAAGGAGAAAAAGGAGTTCAACCAACTGTGCTCTGCACCTTGTTTTAAGGTTCTACTCAAAATTAAATATTAACAGTCGATTTTTCTGCATATTAACAGAAGTTGATACTTAAATCCACTTTATTTGAAACCTTCCCGGAAGGTGTAAGGATTTCCTCATTATACATTTTAATCTTTTTAAAATTATATTTAGAATTTAACAGAAAGCTTCTTATTAAGGAGTGCACTTTACATTCTAGGTTTTGACAAGAGATTATTAATATAAATATATTTTTAAAATTATCATCTCCAAAGCAAGGGGCCATAACTGATTGGGTTGCCAGAAATATCTATTACAATATCAGTAATTAAAAAACAAAAGTGAGGTTGACCTGAAAGTTCTCTAAATAACAACTGCACAATCTTAGCAAAGGTCTTAATTTTTTAATACAGCTGTTCACATGAAAAATCAAGCTAAAATGTGAAAAAATATTAAAAGCTAAGAATGTTATTTACAGAATATATGATCTCCATTTTCTACATGCAGTTGTTGAAAGATACTAGGCCTAACTTTAGTCTAGTGATTATTTAAAATCATTATTGGCAGGTATCATGTTTGGCCTTTCATTAAAATGAAAAGAAAAGAATATTTTAAAAATGCCTTCTTTTTTACGACCATCTTTATTCATATATTCATGGCACAAGACATCTCAGTGAGCTGTGTGCATGCAGAGTACACAGGAATCAGATAAAGTGCATTCTTATACAAGAAAAATGCAATGTATAGTGCTTTTGAAATCAGTTAAGGAATATTCTGTGGGCATGAAAGGAAAAAGCAAAAAAAGAAAGAGAAAAGTATAAAGTAAAAAGAACCTATATGGCCAGGTAGCTATCACACTTTACTTTAAAAAAAGAAAAAGCCTTCTTCCAAGGCTAAGACAAGACATTGTAAACTCAAGGGGGTTTTTTCCATCATCATAATTAGTACCCTGAAAAGAAAAAGAAAAAAAAAAGAATGAAGAGATTTATTTAGAAAAACTGCAAATGACTCATTGAACCTGCATATCCTCCAGGATAAAGAACTTCTCGGCACAGAACTCTAAATGTGGTTTCCATGAGAACAGAGGCGCATCATATTTTTAATGTCTTCTCTTAGGAAGTCATCTACATTTAAAATATGGAAACTAGCATTAGGGAGCTAAACCAAAGTTAAACTTAGGTTCATACTCCAGTGGAATACATTTTCTCTGTACTAAGATAAAGCCATTCTGTAATGGTACCAAGAGGACAGCATCCATGTTATTCCTAAAGGCGCTGCATTCCCAACATTCTGCAACAGCTTTGTTCTTCCCAATAACAGCAGTGTTGAAAAAAAAAGTATTCAATTATTTAAACTGAAACCCTATCCTATCAAACAAGTCCCAGAAATCAATCTGGCTCTACAACTCACACATCCAGCAAGGAAAAGAACACCAAAAGAATTCCATTGCACTGATCCACAAGTTCCAAAGGCCAAACCTGAACTAATTCTTGCTATGAACAGCAAAGCAATCCCAAACAGCAACGAAACAGAAGAATTCCTTTGGAGAAAACAGTATTTTCACCATTCAGAAGTGGTACTTGATACAAAGAGGGGGCTGACATTGATAGTCTGTGCCAATTCCCCTCCCTTTCAGGAATCAGATCCAAGTTCAAGGAGGGTTTTGCAAGCTTGGTGTCACCTGGGTTATGTGGAGGGGGTTTGGCTTGTACCTGGGACACTAACCACACCTGCCTGCTCCAGCCTCTTAATCCCAGGCTCCTATTCCATAAGCTACTATCCAATACTTACCTATAACTAAGAATTAAGGACGAATTTTTCCACAGTAATGAGTAAGACTTTTTACAGTATCGGCAGAACAGTGCCAGAAATGTGAAGAATAACTTGGTAAAACGATCACAATATCTGGCAGGTCAGACATCCAGAGCAAAAATAGCACCCAGAAAGCCTATTCTGAATGCTAACCCTCAGAGTACAAAGAGACAACAGTAGGCCAAGGGCCTTCAGAAAGACAAAACAAAACATAAAATACCACCCCCCCAGGAAATAAAACCCAAACCACCAGTGGGAAATGTACTGAGGTACTGTAAGCTTTGGAAGGGGCAGGCAAATACACTGGGTCCATGAACTGCAGCAATCCCCAAGTGAACCAAGAGATATTTTAATAAGCCCCAGATATAAGTGAGGGAAAACAAACCACATGCTAAGCAGACAGCGAGGGGATGAGGACATTCCCCATATGAGTCTGTCTGAGATATTTTTTTGTTTTCCCTTACAAACAGGCATTTAAAACCTGCCATTTCAAAGCCTAATTTCATGCTGTCCTCTTTAGCAGCACAGCACGGCCAAGGCAAGTAACTCCTGACCAGAAGAAAATACCTTTGAAAACCATTCTGTAACTTGCTGGCAGAGCAGGGGTGCCTCAGTAAAGCATTTGGCAGCACACAGAAAGATGGATACACACTGCCTGCTGCTGCTGTTGGAAGACATCCAAACAACGGCTTGGTAAAAATACTATTACTGCTAATAGAAAAGTACTGGTGATCTTTTTGGCCAGAACAGTTGTATTAAGAATTAAATGAGTAAATTAACAGCAGAAATATAACGGTGCTGTCCATGGAAACTGTAAGTGCTCGATTATCCTTACCTTCTTCTGCCTCATCCTCCTGGGATGACATAGGCCCTCCTCCACTTGTTGGGGTGACTAATTCTTCCTCTCTGGCAGATTCTCTTTGCAGACTGACAACTTCATAAATTGCATCTCCAGCACTTGTGTGGTTTTTTCCTTCAGACTAAACCAAAATATGGGTATGTATTAGGTTGCCACTGTTGAAAAACAAGGCTACGAAAGGCTAAACAATCGTTTGGTCAACACTGCCTCAGATTTCTTTGCCTTGGCACAAACAGATGGCAGTATCTGACAGTTCTGTTTCTCTCAGTTTTACAGGTAGAAAATATAAATAAAACTGCATTATTATTTCCACAGCTGCCCCTTAACAACCATTTTTAGTACTGTTCAGACCAATGATAAAAAAAGCTTTCCAATTTGAACAGCTGTAATGAGATTAAGTCAAAGAGAAATCTCAGCTAAAGAAAACAGGAGAGAACAAAGAGGAAAAATACTGGAGTAACTGAAACAGGAACTGAATGCCTGAGGGGGAAAAAAATAATGGTAAGAGTTTTTTGGTAGGTAAAGACAAGACTAAAGAAGAAACAAAGCCTCACGCTTTTGAAAAGCCGTAAATTGTGAAAAGCTCTTTTTAGCGTTTTGCTCACTAAAAAACCCAGGAAAATGTTTCTTTCTTCTGCAGAATGTAACTTAAAATCCACTCCTTCCAATGCAGAAATGCAATGGAACCCCATGGCAGGGGGATTGGAACTAGATGACCTTGAAGGTCCCAGTGAACCCAAACCATTCAATGATTCTATGACTTTTCCATGAAAAATAAGTCAGTTTACTATAGTTCAAGCAGTTGCAAGTTTTAAAATGAAAGGAGGATTAGTTTTTCCTCTGAGTTACAGTTATGAACACAGTTATTTTTTGTGACATGCAGTGATTACTGTATTTTTAGAGAACTGTAAACAACTGCAAACTAATGATGGTATTAAATGAAGCAGCCCAAAATGTTGTGCTATTCTGTTCTTTGCGCATCTCGCCTAATCAGTTAAAATAAGCTAATTTTGGGAACATACTAAAAACATCAAATTAACCATGAAAAAGAACACAGTTGCAGTTAGAGTACCCCTCAATTTGTTTGAAAAACAAAGTTAAGATAAAGTTGAAAGGCTCCATCATACCTGCACTAGAGATATTCATGAACTACTGACCAATACTTCCAATTTCAACCAGCTGGTGAAATTATGCAGATGAGCAGCTTAAGCAGGGACTGTTTGGACTGACACAATATAAATTACTTTATAGTGAGAAAACTTTCCTCATTTACTTTAGATTAATCACTCAGACCTGCTTCCCTTACAGCAAAGGCTCCAATTATCAGCCAGTTTAGCTGACTGCATTTCTCATGAAGTCAGTTTAATGAATTTTGGGGAGTAGGCATAAATACTCTGCATTTCGTAAAATTAAGCAGGGTAGTATTAGAGCCCTTATCCCTGTTTTATTCTCATACAACACCATTATTCAGTAATTACAAAGTACTTGGTTAAACCAATCAAGTGTTGATGCCACTAATGTTATTAACCATGGCTATCTATAGCTTTTATTTTTGAGAGAGTAAGGCACGAGGTGCTGTGGGTTTTGCTGCATGTTACAGTAACTACAAGTCTTCAGCTCCTTGCATATGTTCTGGTTAACTGCAAGACCCATCTGTATAAAATGTAAAAAGTTTGATTACTGGTTTTCCCTGAGGCACGAACCCACCATTACAAGGACCATGCTGTAGCAGTGAAAACGTGCATGAGCAATGCAGTAAGACAGCTAGGAAGAACAATCCTAAATGACATATCAACCTGCATTTCTGTCATTCTTTATACCTGACTGCACCTCACCCATCTCAGTTCAGACTATTAAATCTGTCTGAATCCTTCCTCAGAAGGGTTCTGACTTTTCTAGAACCTACTTAATGTTCAGTCACTTTCCCAGGAAGTTCTCAAATGGCTGATCCCAACACCTGCAGAGTTATCTCCCAAGGAGTAACAGAGCCCCGAGGTACAGGATCCTTCAAAGGTTTCGGCAGAACAGTTACTGCAGTGCAAACTGTCCAGCTGAGAATTGGTGAAATAAAGACTTGATACAAATCACCCAAAGAGATCCTGGCAACCACAATCAGGCCTCATCTTGCAGAAGGATTACTAGGACTAAAAATACTCCTTTTCTAAAGATCTGCAGGAAAGACTGAATTTTGCAGCAGGAAGAAATGCATGTGCTTCTTCAGGGAAGAGAGGCATGTGTATGTTTGTCACATTATAAGGGGTGAGAAAAAGAAAGCATCCATATTACTCAATTAGAAATGGTACAGTTGCAAGTGATTTAAAAGGCAAGCTGAACTGATTAGAGATAAGCATCAAACTGCTGAGAGTGGAATATTTTCAAAAGTATTTTCATTAATGTCAAAATGCAGATATTCTTATTTGCATGTAACAGTAGGCCTTCTCAGATTTTCTTAAATTCTAAGTTGCTATGCTAATCTCTTGAAGAAATACAGAGACAACATGGCTTGAGATTTATTTACTCCCTAAGTGTTAAACACAGCAGCAATTTTCCCATGTAATATCAACACAGCTTGGTTTTTTCAGACCTATTGCTGTGCCCCACAGAAAGAGGACGACTGAAATACTCCCATTAAGCTCAGTAAAATTAAATCACTGCTCTTTGGTTCCATTAGTCAAAGATGATTGCACCACTGTTCCAATGCACACAGCACAACTGGCCTCTGCTCTTCACTTTTTGAGCCAATACCAAGACATAACTCTTTGGAGGAAGCAGGTCAGCAGTGGCTGCAGAGGATGTAGCTGCACACCATTCTACAGTGACCCTGGGCAGACATCTCTCTTGCAGGCACCTCTGCCAGTGCCAAAACCAGAAGGGACTTGAGCTACAATCATAATAGCCTCACTCTCCTAAACTTCTGCATTAGGTACCTCTGCCTTTAATGGGCCACATTCCCACAGCCACCTGCCTTCATATTGTGAATGTCAGCAGCCCTTTGATTTTAAAATGAACAACTATAGAGTCATTTCCCAATTTTACCAGTCAAATGGACTTGCTTTAGATGTCTTGCTTTAGAGGTCAGATTGTAGAGAATTTAGAGAATTCAATAGGCAGGTACAAAATAGTTTAAGCCCACAAAATCAATGACTCACCACTCCTTACAATTCAGTTTACAAAGTGTGCTGGCCTTGGCTGCGTTAGGGTTACTGCCCTTCACAGTGGCTGGTATGAGGCTGTGCTTTGGGTTTCTGCTGCCAACAGTGCTGATAACACAGGGGAGTTCTAGCTTCTGCCCAGCAGCTGCTTACAGAGTCAGGGCCTTTGCTGCTCCTCATCCCACCCCACCAGCAAAAGGGCTTGAGGTGCACAGGAAGCTGGGAGGGGACACAGCCAGGACAGCTGACCCCAAGTGACCCAAGGGATGTTCCGGGCCATACGGCATCATGCTTGGCACGTAGATTGAGGGAAAGAAGGAAGAAGGGGGATGTTTGGAATGATGGCATCTGTCTTCCCAAGCCAGTGCTACACTGTTTCCCAGGGGGGATGGCTGAGCACCTGCCTGCCCATGGGAAGTGGTGAATGAATTCCCTGCTTTGCTTTGCTTGAGCACATGGCTTTTGCTTTCCCTACTGAACTGTCTCCATCTCAGCCCACGAGTTTTCTCACCTCTACTCTGCTGATTCTCTCCTCCATCCCACTGTGGGGGAGTGAGCGAGCAGCTGTGTGGGCCTTACTTGCCAGCTGGGGTTAAACCATGACACAAAGGCACTGACACTATATACACACTACTTAACGCTCATGCATCAGAGCATCCCTGAAATAAACAGGTACAAGAAACAAACTGCTGAGGAGCAGGTGCCACACTGGCTTTTATAAAGGCCAAATTAGGACACATGAGACCAAGGTTCTTAAAAAACCCGAAGGCATTACCTGTTTTAGCTTCATATAGAAAGTTTCTGTGAAGGTTTTCCTGCTGAAGTACCAGAAGCGCTCATTGGCAGGATACACACGCACAACAGTCTCCAGCAGGAACCGCACTGGCTCTACTACTTCAGTAACAACCATATCCACAGCCACAGTCATGAACACACGCTTGTCTGAAACACAAAAATGGGAAGCATTTAGTCAAGGTTCAAACCTGTAAACTGCTGTGCAAACTGAAAATCCTTCCTGTTCAATTAATGATTCTATGGCACCTGTTTTAGTTGCCCGAGTTCTGCACCCTACGTGTCTGCTGCACAGAATGAAAGTGTGCATTATCCAGTGCACCAAGGAACTCTGAGAACTTCAAAAACAAAAGAATTATGTCCTTGTTTTAAAGACAAGGGCAAGACATCATGCAAAGAAAACACCATTAAGATACACAATCCCCATCAAACAAAAGGAGCATGAAGAGGATAAGGTCACACTGTGAAGTGTAAGGAGTTCTGTTACATGCTACTAGAAATAATGTGGTTTGAGAATCCATCAGCAGGAACAGTGACACTGGCTGTAGGTACTTAGATATGCCTCTAAGCAAATGACATGAGCTCTGCCTCGGGACAGAAAAACTCCAGATTTACATCCCAAGTTTTTAAATCTCATCAGAGAATCTAAGTTCCAGCAATAAGAAACTCTGCTATATAATCAAGCACTTGAATGCATCACTGGCAGCTGCCCCAGGATGCAGGGGATGAAATGCTATTTGTGATCAACTCACAGCTAGAAGGAGGAGAACCCAATGCCTGCTACTCACACTGCTTTGCTGAGTACAGCGGGTAGAGTACGACTTGCAAATGCTTAGAACCAAAAAGCCCTGATAACCAGGGACAGGCACAGCAGCCCCACACACCAATGTAACATCTCCAAACCAGCACCACACTGCTCTATGAGCAATTATTCACAACTCTGTGTTGCACATGTTTATACAGAAAAATTCCTAGCAATGGACTCTTGGAACACAAAATGGTTCGTGTACTTAGACATGCACCGTGATCGCCAGGAGAACATACACACACCAAACCCCTGCTGGGTAACACAAACACACACATTACATTCCACTACCTTTAGGAGTTTCCTCATTAAGCACTAGAAACATGGGTGCATTAGGATTCCACATTCCAGTAATGACATAAGCCTTCCCATCAGAACTCTTTCCCATGGATTCCTAAAATAAAATCATACAGGATTGTATTACAGTCGTGGATTGAGTTCAGAGAGATGGAGCACGAGGATGAGAAATAGTTCTAGGAACCTTAAAGAAAATGAATTAATAGAATGAACTATTACTAGTACAAGGCAAGTACATGCTTCCTGAAGTTTTCTGGAACAGTCCCTACGGATCCAACAGGCCTCTTTGGTAGCCTCCTTATACATGAAAGGAGACTGATGCTTCTTCTCTGCAATCCAGTTAGAGAAATAGAAGTAACTGAGTCCTCCAGATTCAAATATGGACAAAGGAGGTTGAAAGGAAATCACAAATGTCTATTTCTGTGCTATAGTCAAGAAATGCACTAGCAATTCATTCCACCCAGCAGTTAAATGTACTTGGAGTGTGAATGTAAATAGAATTCAAGGTGGAGTAAAGACAGGAATTCAAATACAGTAAAAAGGTGTTATATAGCTTTATAGGAACAACAACACTCCAAAACTCATAAAATTTTTTCAGTTTTATAATCAAATACTACAAAGAGAAAATCTGAACTAATTTCAGCAAATAAAACCAGGAAAAAAATGATCTAGTAAATACAATCAAGCCAATAAATGAGTCTGACAAGACAACTGAATACTGATAGATAGAACCAGCAGCGTGGGTACAGAAATGAACTAGGCAAAACTGGGACAACTGTAGAGCCATAAAAGGTCTGATGTGTTTAACTCTAGCACTTCCTAACTTGAAAATGGCTGTATTACCCCCAGAGAGAAAGTAAATTGGTATTATCACAGAAAGGATCACGTTGTTTTGCAGTTCTCTCAGAAGCAACTCTAAGAAATGGAATATTGTAGAAGACAAGTGAATACTTCAAACTCTGGGCAAGAATTTAAAATCAAATGAAGGAAATAAAGGCAAAGTTTTCAGCCCCTTGGAAAAATAAGAGCACTTCCCTGGCACCAAAATACAAAAGCAGTTAATTGCTCTAAAGTTTTAGGGAACATGCTCAACCCAATACAGACTGCTCAGTTATTTGTAACAACCTAACCTCTGCTTCACTAATTGAAAAAAAGCCAGATGCCACAGGCTTTGACATTAATTGCAATGTTTTGTCCATCTCATGATTGAAGATCTCAAATCCCAGGATTTAAGAACCAAAGAAACCACACAGAGCAAAAGATATTAGAAGCTCATTTTGCTGAGGTTTATTTGTTGGGGTTTTTTTTCAAATCTCCTTATCTTATTGAACACGTTATTAGGGCTAAGTATTACCATGTCTAGTAAATGCATGTCACTGTTCTTCACATTTCGTCCAGGGCTTAGCAACATCCCAAAGCACCTGTGAAGTTTATTTAAAACAAAAAAAGGGAAAAAAAGGACATGTATTAGCTTTTCACAATACAAAAGTCTTTGCTTGAACATAATGGACAGCCACCTACTGCTTCTAATTTTAAGAGTACCTTTCAGAGAAGTTGTTTGTTATTGTTATGGCAACGCTCAGGAAACAACACAATACATGTTACAGAAAAGACAATGAAATTATTTTCCAGAATGAGGATGGCAGAAATTAGCACGTGCCAAAACTCAATTATTCCTAAAGACCATTTATAATTTTGAGTTCAAAGATATCAACAATTCCTATACATTAGTGGGGGACACTGGCAGGAAGAAATTCACTGTCTCCCCAGCTCATTTGAAAAATTGTTCTCATGCAATCATAGGAAAAAGTACAAATTCATTCATTCTATCATTCATAATAGCACCGCTGCAAAAAACCACATAGCATCGTGGGCCCTTAAAAAAAACCAAGAAACAACAATTTGCTCAATTTTAAGACTTCATTCTTCATTTCTTTAAATCTGAGTTTGTGTGCTACACAGGGCCTTGAATTCCAGAATTCCAGTCCAATCATTTTACAAGAACATTTTCTTGATATTTTTAAGAGAGGAAAAAAAAAAAAAGAGAAACCCCCAAAAATTCTTAAAACATTCAGATTTTCAAATTTCCTGACTATTGAAGGCACAAATCCAGGTCTGAGGTTTCTGCAAATTATCTCTTCGAACATGCTCAATTATGAATAAAAACACCAAACAGAATTAAGTATTTGCAACCAACAGGAAGCTGTCTTAAACAGGTTTTTAAAAACCTTAGATCTCAAACGAAAAAAGAATAAAAAATTTGAAAGTAATTGCAATTTGAAATATTATGGGAAATTGGGGTTGTAATTCAGAGAGTTTTGTTCCAAGAACTTTTCTTCTGTTTGGTTCTCTGATAATAAAACCACTTTTTCTCCCTGACTCTCAGAATTATGTAACATGCTGAACAATATTGCTTGGACGTATGAACACCAGCAACTAAAACTTTAATAACACTATTAACTGTAAAAGTCTCAAGATATGCCACCACTACACCACCTAGCTTTCCCCTGCTACATTTGGGGTACATGGTTTGCATTTGCCACCTCACTGCACTTAACAGGAACTTACATCCACAATTGTATTTCCCATTCTCCAGACTCTTTCACTACTAAAATCATAAAAATCTAAGTGGTAAATAAAGCAGCAGAGAACAATTCTGATTTATCTATATCCATAATGCAGTACCACGTAAAACACCCAAGGCAGCTGAGATACAGGATTTGCATTTAGCCACACAGACCAGATTCTCTAAGGGACTAATTAAAGCAGGCAGAACCCAACAGCAATTACCACTTCTTGTTCCTGGGGCACAAACAGCTCTGAGAGAGCTGTAACTGATAACAGGATGGGGGTCACCAGCTTCTGGTACAGCTGCTACAGAGAAATGGAAGGCCAAGGTCCAGATGCAGGCAAAATATCTGTGGCTTTCAAAGACAACAGCTCCCAGATGCTACTCCTGCTGTGCCTTGCTCAGATGTACCCAAGTTCTGATGCAGGACAGCCAAAATCTTCGGGAAGTATGTCTCCAGGAACAAGTAACCCCTGCCTCTCACAGAAGCAGAGACTTATAATGCCTAGCAGCATCCTGATAGAAGAAGGGTCAGGGCTTCTCTTCCCTCTTATTTCAAGGAGGAAAATCAGTTCAAACCAGGTCAGGATCCTCACATGCAAAAGATGGATTTTACAGACACAGTTGTCAGCACATTCAGCCTCCGACATGAGGAGACTCAGCCACACACCCAGGACTCAAAACGACCTGCACAGACTGTGGGCCTCGGTCTCACCTCACACCTGCTGGGTTTCTGCACTTAAAGCTGGCTAGAGAGCAGCTCTGTGCAACTGCACATACTCCACTACTTTCTAGACCAGCAGGAAAACAAAAAAAGAACTGTAATTGTTATTCACTAATGTACATTTTCATTTATAAAAATGCAAATGTTACCCATGGATAAGGCTGATGGTATTAAGTTAACACTGTGACAGAACAAGGGGGAATGGCTTCACACTGTCAGAGGGCAGGATTAGATGAGGTATTAGGAATGAATTTTTCCCTCTGAGGGTGGGGAGGCCCTGGCACAGGGTGCCCAGAGAAGCTGTGTTTTCTCCATCCCCTGGAAGTGTTCAGGGCCAGGCTGGACAGTGCTTGGAGCACTCTGGCCTAGTGGAAGGTGTCCCTGCCCATGACAGAGCAGGGTGGTCTTTAAGGTCCCTTCCAACCCCAACCATTCTGGTATTCTGTGATCTTTAAGAGTTTCCACCACTAATGAGAAGCCAACCAATATTGTGTAATTCAGTTCTAAGGATACCAGCCTAGACTTTAACCTAAGGTATACCTACATAACTCAGGATTAACTCTCATGTATGAGTGGCAGCAAACTATATCTAAACAACAATATTGAAAACAACCACTGCATTGAGAGGAGTGTCAGTCCTTCCATCTCTCAGAATGAAAGCTATTTCACTCTTCAGAACAACTCCCTTAGAGCCCCTGATCATTAACCAGAATTTTCTTCCTGAATCCTACAAACATCTGAGACTTGACATTTCCTCCATTGTGGGACTGAACCTATGTATTGGCACACAACTCAGAAATGAACAGAATCTCTTCAGCTGCTTTGATCCAAGTAAAAACTGGCAAAGCCCAGGCCAAACAGGGCACAAGAGCAGGAAGGACCAAAGTAACACATGAGAGTAACTTTCTCCATCACCCTGCCCCAATCCTAGGCTCTGCCTGAATACCAGGAGGGGGCAATTTCTCTGAGCAGCAACCAAGTTTGATCACCTGAAACCAGACCAAAAGATTATTGAAATCTTTAGACCAGACACCAAATTTCTTTAGATATATTTTTTTGCCTTGTAATTTCCACTTTGAAACACTTTTGAAGACACATTAAATTGCTCAGGAGCTCAGCCTGACATAAACTGCATTCATCTTTCACTAGTTTGGAATTTTAGTATTATTGGGGTAAGTACACAAAGTTACTTACAAGCCTGTGTATGTCATTCCAATTAAGTAACTTTTTCAAAGCAAAGCCTGTGGTCATAAAAATAACATCCCAATTGAATATTCTACACAGTACCAAAATAAAAGCTAATTTCTAAGAAAGGTAGTTTCACTTTGGGGAGAAGAGCAATAAACAAATGCTGTTCATAAATGCCTCATTAACTGAATCCCAAAGGCGAAATTATTTAAATTAAAATTACACGGAAAAAAGACTATTTTTTTAAAAGTCAGTGAGCAGCAAAAGCTTAATTTTACAACATGAAAACAATGAAAACAATAAAAAATTCTACTATATATTCCTTGTCTAAAATTTTAGTTTCTGTTGTGAAGTAAAACCTTGAAACCAAGTCAAGAGATCAGTCGGGTTTTGGGAGGGTTGGGGGTCAGGTTTTCTTGATTCTCTTGTTATCTTAAATTTCCTTTTCACTAGAACTGAATTGTCCTCTTGCTACACTTTTGATAAGATTGCCATCTGGTGGCATTACTTCAATTGTGCAGTCATACCTTGTGGTACTGGTACATTTCTTTTCTATCACATAAATTGCAAAGTCAAAGAAAATGACATTAAATACCATTCTTTCAAAAATCTAACCTTCATCTCTTTTTTAAGATTTTTACCTTTCAATGGCCAGTTCTTTGTTCGAGAGCTGCTGAACTGTGATCACCACTTTCTTCTCAATTCCCTGTTTAAGCTTGAAATACAATTTATCTCTATCCTTTGGCACAGGGCTGAAAAGAACAGAAACATCCTTCAGCAGGTATAGAACATGAACTGTTAAATACAGAAAAGAGTTTACATTTTCTAAATTTTCAATTAATTCAAAATCCATCAGATAAAAAAAAATCAAAAAAGAGACCACTAGACCGTATTTACTCAAGAAACTTGGTTTGACTAAAGTTTTTAACAGACTTTTTACTATCTTTTCCATGCACAGGCCTACACTGAGCATCCCTAAAAGACATGATGTAGTGAAAAGAGACTTGAAAAAAAGTATCCTGAATTTTAATCTTTTTAGAGAAAAAATACAGAGAAGAAAATTGTAACATCAGAAGAGCAGCTTCCTATTTATAGCACATCTGCTTATGGAAAGAGGTCAAATGAATTTTGCTGCAACACAGTAGCTGTGCATGTGGAAAGTAGCTTTTTCCAAAGACAATTCTGCTTCTCCCTTTCCAATCTGATTACCTAAAATTTCCTTTTCCATCATCTTCTTTGACTTCTAAGGAGACACTGAAAGTGTACACATCACTATCTGGCGTGGGAAGAACAAAGTCCTTCACATGATCAGATGCTTGTTTGGAAGAACGCTTGAATGCTGTGGAGAAACTGTACAAAATCCGGCTGACCTGCAGAAAAGCAAAACCATTCAGATTCTAATCAAAAATAAGGGTCCTTTTAATGAGGCATTGTGATATTTTTGAAGGTCAGAAAATCACCTGAACACAAATGACGCCTCATGTGACACAAGGCACCCGACATCATGTGTTCAATAACCAAGCCATTTCAATAACAACATCTCCTATTTCCATTCCTGTCACATTCCCTGCTCATGTCATGCTCACTGAGTTAATATAAATTAGATTAGAGATTAGGAATGCAGCTCATTAGGGGACCTGGATAGTGTATTTTTTGGGTTGTGTTTTTACCAACACAGTATACAGCTTGCTCTGGCAGATACCAAAACCCAAGGAGATTTCTTCTTCCTCAACCTCTCTTTTTCCACCCTAAAAATTCCTTTTATCCCTGTACTCAGGTGTTCATTTCTGAGTACTCTCCCTTTTCTTTTTAGGAAGAACTGTACCACAGTTCTTGCTAAAATATCTAGGGGAGCATACCATAACATGGTTCTTTGTAACTCAAAAGGTATACACTGCAATTTTAGCAGGAAACACGCCCAAATGAGGCCTGCAAAAGCCCCAAATGAGGCTTTCCAGACCTTCCCATTACAGTGCACTTTGGAATGGTGTTGAAACACCAAAAGCAAAAACTTAAAATTATAACAATATTCATGTATGACTAGCTGCACATTCTGCAGAACTCATCAATAATATGTGCTACCACATTTTTCAAGGCTCTATATACCACCTCCACACTGGGAACGACCTCTCTTCGAATACTGCTTGTATCCTTTTTCCCAGCTACTACACAACACAGGATACTTACAGCCTCTTTAATCTCACAGGAGAAAACATGGATCTGGAACTCTTCTGTGCCACAGCTGCTTTCAGTAAATGCAAAGCAGTCACTCTCTGGAGTCCCATTTTGCCCCCGCACACAAAACAACACCTTATAGATGGGAAACGAGGCTATCTCCAAATTGCTCGACTGGTCGATTATTCTGGCAAGAAAAGGAACAGGGCAGATCAAAGCAACAGGTCAGGCCTACCTAAAAGGCTTTTCTGCAGTTAGATAAACAAGGATCTAAACTCTAATTATGACTAAATTCAAGTAGATGAGATGGGCAGCAGGAACAGAAATGTTATGCTTTAAAAATTTAAGATGTAAATGTTTCAGGTTGTAACACTGACTTAATTGCTTTTATACACCATAATATAGACAAATACAGTACCTCTATATCACAGAGTAAACAATGGCCATTGCTTGTGAAAAACACAAAAGAAGGAATGTAGAAACCACAGAAACCATAAAAATGTGATCTGTATACAAAGATCAAAGAAAATGCAACATTATAAAGGGATTTAAATATCTGTTTAAGAAATCATTACGAAAATGATTTTGCAATCAACAGGACTACACAGCTTAGCAAATGCTGCCACATTCAGGTAAATCTTTATCACAGATCACCTAACACTAAAACCTCATACAAAATTCTAAAATACTCTCAAACACAGAACCCAAAGAAAATTTCAGAAACTTAGAAGCAGGAGAGTGGTGTTTCAGAACAGACTGGAGGATAGTGACTTTTAAAGAGTCATTGTCAGAGCCACAGTGTTCTCCTCTGTCTTTTCACCACTCATCCATATGCACGTTCACATCAAGGGTCAATAAACATTAATCACCTAACATCCCCCAGTCTGTAACAATAAAAATATAGGACTAATTTAGAGGCAAGAAGAGCCCTGGGAGGATTCAGCACACTTTAATATTGGTGGGACATGAGAACTGGAACCTCACAGGACAAGTATTCAGACACTGGGAATGGACACACTCTTGAAAGCCATCACCTAACCTTTGATGGAATGTATTATGCCACACATGGATTCACCTCTCCAGTTCTGTCCATAGGCACTCTGTCATTATCTGGTATCCTCTGACACTAAAGATCAAAGGAACCTGCTGTTTCACTTGCAAAACAACCCTCCTGAATGGCCACATTGAGTACCAAAAATAGGCACAGAAACCCTTCTATCTTATGTCTGGGTGACTGCTGCCATTGTAGAAGTATACAAATGAAGTATTTTCTAATGTCAAAGGAAACTTAAATTCGGTTCAAAGAACAAAATGAAAGAAAATAATACAGATTCTTGAAGGTCCTTCTCTTTCTCCAAGATGATAGCCAATACACAAGCACAGCTTGGGCAAGAAAGGAAATCTAATCATATCCTTCAGATACCTTGATGTCAGAGCTTAAAAATAAACATCTTGGCTATTGAGATGCTGCCTACTTCTGGATGCAAGAATGCTACAGGTGCATGTTTAGTGCACCCTGATTAAGAACCTTTGACTCTCTCATCCCCAATTAAAAGACCCTTCTCACATGGGGAAAGTAAATCTTTTCTAGAATCTGGGGACTGTCAGCATCTGCATCATGAGGCAGACACGGGTCAGAGCTGGCTTCTGCACAGCAATGACTGGAAGCAGAGCCTGGCATCTCAACTTTGCAACATAAATGGAGAGTCTAAACTGACATTTCTGCAGCAAACCGAAGGCCAGAAGGACTCCTGCAACACTGTACCTTGGAAGTGAGGACAGATGAGGAAGGCTGGGAGAGCACAGGTATTATCAGCTCTCCCTTCCCAGTATCTCTCTTCTTATCATATTTGAACAGATATTAAGGTAGAAAGAGATGCTTTTGCTGACACTGCGTGGCAATTGGTACCACCAGCCACGCGCTGCATGGTAAATTTGAGCACACATTTTGTTGCTTCAGAGGAGTTTCTCAAAATGAACTGTCTTCAGTGAGAACCTCAGGCACAAACCCAGCAATTCTACTTCCCTGTGCAAGTACCACAGTCAGAAACCACTTCTTATGTGTCTGCTTAAGCAACAAATGGAACTTGTGTGTGTTACCTTACAGAGCCTTCTGGAATGTTTGGGACATAGAGTGTTACAGGTAAAGGGGCTTGACTTGAGGACTTCATGCTTGCCATGGCCTGTAGAGCTTCTGGTTCATTCCGTGGGGCTGACACCTTGGTGCAACCTAAATAAGTCAGTTTGTTAAACAACACGCTGTCCTCTTCCAGGGGTTCACTGGGAGAAGATGGCCTTGGTGCAGAGATTTCTGGAAATGAAGAAACCACTTCTTTAGCCTTTTACTTTCACACTTTTTTTTTTCCCCAGTGAGTTCTACAGCAAAATCACCTACATTTTCCAGGAATGAGAGTAGACAGGTCAGCTCCAAGAGCAAGAAATCCATTTGGCAGCTTCACATTACTGTGAAGTCTACTCTAACCTAATTCAGGCTTCCAAGTGTGGCATGGGGACACTTGGGCATTTTGATTCTCTTTGGCACCACTGGAACACAGCATGGACATTCTAAATCTTTCTGAGCAGTCACAGAATCACAGAATCATAGAACATTAAAGGGTTGGAATGGACCTTGAACACCACCTAGCCCTAACCCCCCTGTGTGCCCTCTTATTTCTACTTCTTATTACTAGAGCTGATACTGCCATAATACTTAGAATCATGAAGGCTGTAAAACTGAATTATTCCTGTTGGGGCTGGAGTGGGGTGAGAGAAACATATCTACAAGTATTTCTTTGTTCACTCATGCTAAGGGCTGTGTTCTGTTTGAAGAATGTCACACAGGAAGACAATGAGGTAAGTTTCTCAGAAATGTAGCACACATGTAATTAGGATATGGCTGTTTCCATTTCACATAAATTGTCTATCTTATTCTACCACAAGAACATCTTTCTTTTATTTCCAACAGATGCTATGGGAATTAGCTGACAGAATACCACAGAAGTGCCCTGCATGCTACTGAGGAAAAAAGAATTGTAGTTCAAGGCACACAGAGATGACCACAGCCTTGTATTCCCAATACATGTAAAGGAATACATGTATTTTTATAGTGTAGCTTTTTTATATATCTATCTTAAAAAGCTACAATATATTTTACATAAAAGATATACAATATAGTTTACATTTAAAGCTGCCAGTCCTCTCTTTTTCATGAAAACTTTAAACACCAGGGAAATACCACAATCATTCCTAGCAAATATCAAATGCAAAGCTAGCCTTGCTGCTAGCTGGTGACAGGACCAGAGGTGGACAGTTTCATCAGTTAGCTCAGGGTGTATTTCATTTGCAGGAGGCACCATCAATGAACAACTGCCCTGAAACTTCCTGAGCTCCAGCAGCAGCAGATTCACTTCATCAGCTCATCATCAACTATCATCCACTCAGCATCTCATACAATCCTTAGTCCCAACTAATCCTTGGCTGAAGACAAAATGAACTTTATTTTGACCACAGCAGAGCAGCTCAGGGCATCAATCTGATGATAACCCATTCCTATCCATAATCTTTGACTAATAAAGAGGAGGCCCCAGGGTATTCTCCAACATAGTTTTGGAATGAAGTTCTGGAAATATTTGTGTTCATTTTAGGGTTAACTTGAAACTGCATAAAGAAACAACCTGCCATGTGTGATTAAGGGGGAAAGCACTCAGGCAATACCTGTAGTAGAAGGGTCCAAAACCAGCTGCAAAGAGGGCTGGTTTGTTTGTCCTGCTGTCCCATCTGCAGCTGCCTGGCCACTGGCATCACTGAAACCTTCCTGGAGTGCAGACACATACTGGTCTTTCTCAGAATCCCGCAGGATCTCTTCCATTGCCTTCTCCAACTCCTCATCTCCATTTGAAAACACCTGTAAGCAGAAGGAGATGACATTTTTGAAGGTACTTGTGGTTTTACTTTCACTATAATTTTTCAAACATACAGTCTTACTAATGGCAAAAGTTAAGAAACTTTGCTGAACGAGACAACAAACCAAGAATTAACAAAATTGAATCAAATATAATCCAGTGTCACATCATACAGAGTAAAATGCACATCTTCTCATTGCTAATCCAAAAACCATCCATCAGAAAACTACAGACTTCTCTTAAAATAACAGGTTTGTGTATTTAGAGCCTCCATTCAGACTAGAGATCAATAGACTTTGCTGTAGATTAGTCTTAAAGAAAATTTTACTTTCTTGGTCATATCCAGTCCATTTATTGCTTCACCAATTTTCCCCACACGTAAGAGTGGTGCAAGCCAATGAAATGAAAAAAAACCCCTGGAAATACATACTCCCTAAAAGAAAAATGGAGTCTTTCACAAGGACCAGCTTTTCAGACAAAAGAAAACCATGGCCAAAGCTACATCATGGATTCTGCCTCCAGTCCACCAGCCCCTTTCCAGGCTGAAGACTGAAGATAATGTCTAATACAGACAGAAATTTTCAGCTGTAAGTAACTGCCAAAGAGTACTGCAAAGACAGACTAGGTACTTACTGTCATTTCAGGGGGAACAAATTCCTGTTGTTCCAAGCAGACCAAAACCAGTACACTGGCTACTACAGCTCGAGTGGAGAAATCTGTATTTAACCAATCAGCTGTCACCCAAGTGCTAAAATATTCTGCTACTTAGAGGTAGAAAGCTTTTAGAAAAGGTCTTACTCATGCCTAAAGTAGCACTAAGCAGGAAAACTAACTCAGAAACTGAAGTCCAAGACCCTGTGCAATCTATTCCTACATAGTCTCATTACATGTTTTTAAGATAACAGAGTCTCTGATCCCTCACTAAAGAATATTAAGCTTTAAACCAAAACTCACTCTTTGTGAATTCCTTTACTAAAGTATAGATCCAAAGAATACAACAAAGCTAAGCCCCAAAGAAGTTATTAAAAGAAAACCTGAACTGCCACTTTTAGACAGATTTGCTTAACCTGAGCTGTTAATTTCACTGGTAATAAGCAAGGACAAAAATTACAGTCTAAGACTCTCCTCGAGCGCACACCACACCAAGCAGGCACTCTTTTCACCGATATAAACCTTGCTACACATCTAAAAATAAAGTCATAGCAAACCTTTAGCTGTGGTTTTTCATCGTTTCCAGAGGTGTCCTCAGATTTCTGATGAACCAAGACAAATTCTTCATTAATTAATGTGGATACGGGCTCAGGAATCCTCCCGGCTTTGCTAAATGATGTTTTAACTTCCATCTCAGGTCGGTATTCTCCTCCTGCCACCAGAACATAATAAAGAAAAAACAAATTAAATAATTAGTTCTGAAGCTGTACACAATATGTTAATAGGTGTAATAAGAAGTTATTGTGGAATAATAGAATACTTAAAATTATACTACTGTATTACACTGTATTTCTCAAACTCTGATTTCATTGGTATAAGGAATCTTACAATCTTCAGGCAGGTGTTTAAAAATCCTGATTTAACAGCAAAGGCTGTTATCTGTGTGTACAGATAACAAATGAAGAGGTTCACCCCAGAGCTTTGACTTCCCCTGTTTTTAATGTTCCGGAGTCTGCTTCCTGTGCCTCCCTAATTTGTGCCCTTGGCTCCCCCTCACACAGGTATTTTCCAAACCCAGAGTGTCACAAAGGTCATGTGAAGATACAGATTACCTGAAGACTAATTTCCCAAAAACTGCATACCAAAGTGCATGCTCCCCACATAAAAACATTATTTAGCAATCAATTACGTTAGGGGCTTTTGTTATCTTTTATATCTATGCATGCTGAAGTCAAAAGTGATAATAAACCACAATCATATCCTTCTCACCTAACCTCCCTGAAACCACCCACAACAGCTAAAATTAACTATACCATTTTAAAAGATATAAACACAAGCCACAACAAAACTATAAATATTATGGCAACCAAGAACAAGTTTTCCCATGTCTGCACAAAAATAAAAATAAATCTAGAAACAAAGAAAAAGGGCAAAATAACGCTCAGCCCATACATTACAAGTTCATATAAAAATACAGAGCTGAAACATTGCCAGCATGAGGACAGCTACTGCAGGTATCCAAAGACAGCATCACCTACATTAACTCAGAATGTCCTCCCTGATTCCTCGGAGAATGAAGAGCTGGATCTCAGACTTTTCATATTTTAAATGCATCTGTGCTTTTATATCTTCTGTGTCGAAAAAGAGACAATTTATTTTCACACTTTATAAACTTTGTAAAGAGCATGCTCTTCCACACATGGTCTCCTTCCATTCCAGTCTCCTGAAAAACACTGCTCTGGCTGAGAGCTGGGATATATCGTGCTTGAGACTCAGAGCTCAGGAGAGTCACACAGCACAGGGGGAAAAATCTGTGACTGCCACCTTTGCAAGGCTGGAAAGTGCCCAAGGAGGGAGAGCTCAACCCACATCTGCTGTGACCAGGAACAAGAAGAGGTTAAACTTCACCCTGCCCTTCCCAGCAGCACCAAGGGGCAGAACTGCGCCACATTTGCTTCTCTTACAGTTCCAACCACACAGTGATCAAGAAAAGAATGCTAACTTAGGTCTAGCTACAGGAAACCAGAAAAACAGCACATAAAAGAACAGAGACGTGCATGCTCTCCACCATTTTGAAGAGGTGTTACTTGTGCTGTTAGCCAGAAGAGAAAGTTTAGCAATCACAAACCAAAAAGGCAAGTGTGGGACCTAGACAACTTTCAATACTGTAGTATTTTCTATCATTTTTGAAACTACAGTCAGCATGCTTTTGCCCTTTCAAGGACTCGGCCTGGCATAATTTACATGCAACTCCTCAAAAAGCTTTCCCCTCTCCCTAACCTAGCCACAGTTTTACCCACCAACCCAGCAAGGGTGTTACATGTAGGAATCCCAGAAGAAAGAATTCAAGTTCTTCAGATAACTGATTTGTACAACATAAAAACTTGTTAGAAGTCACCTTATAAAAAAGCCACTAAACAGCTGGAATATTCAGAGAGCAGCTACAAATTTGGATGAGCAGTTTCACAAGCTCTGACATCTTTTGTGTCTCCAGACCAACCATGAACTCACAAGCAGGAGTATTTTCCTGACAACTGATGTAATCTGGGCTCCACCCAGCCTACATCACAGACTCACTGCTGCAATAGGTGCTGGTTTCATTTTTTTAAAGCATCTTTGCCTTAAAGATTTTCTTGGCAAGAGAAAGACATGGTTTTAGTACACAAGATTTTAAGTATGTTACAAACAGTTACATTAACTCCACGTGTTTTTAAACAGGTGGTGTAAAAACACTGCTGAAGAGCTTGTTTGCAAAAACCAGCAAGTCTAGCTCAAAATACTAATTTCAAAGTAAATCCTCTATATGAAACTGAAGGTCAACTATTACAGAACTCTTTGAAGGCAATGAAAGGACGTAAGTTATGGTCCCCAAATACAGCATATCCTGAGGAATCATTATCTTTGCAGTGACGTCACCACTGGTAGTCCAAGACCCTGTGCAATCTATTCCTATATAGTCTAATTAAAAATTAGTAGAGGTCTAGAGGTGACACCTACTAAAAATCAGTAGAAAACAGCAGAGGTGACAGTCAGCCACATGAGGACCAAAGGTCCAGGCTATCAGAGGCCCCTCTTCCTCCCACTGCTCACCTCTTATTGCTGGACCTGATGATGACAAAAATGAAGCCTCAACTACTACTTCCAGCACACCCCCAAAAAGGAGGGATCAGAAGACATCCTATTTCGACAGTTCTTTGTGTTTCAGTCTATTTAAGTTTAATTTTTGGGCTTACTTACGGGAGAGCAACACAGAAACTCCCATGTAAGATGGTTCTACTCTATTTATTATCAAAGCCAAATGCAGGTTGTTAACATTAGTTTATCACCAGTTCTTCTTTCTGCAGTGAGGTAAGAACCAACAAGCACAATGTGAACTATAAAAGGTTTTCTGTAGCAGTATCTCAATAATAAAACGAAGGAAAATGTACCATTTGTAAAGCCAAAGAAAATTAGGACAATGCAACTAAAGAAGCACACTGACACACTAAATACTTCTTCTTGCCCCATGTGGGGAAAGGGAGTTTAGGAGAATTTCTACTTCCCAAATATTAATCCAAAAGTAAAGAAAATATTATAAACATTAGATGACTGCAAGGAGCTCCTTATTCAGATCAGATACTTCAGAGCACACCACACACATTCTTGCAATTACTTTTGAGTTACGAGGCCTCTAATGTGTTTAAGAGTGTACTCCAAGCTTGCCTTTCCAACCAGCTTCCACCACCCCAGCCAGTGCAGACACGTACCTTTTTCTGTACACAATTATGTTAACTGAGTAAGTCAGCACCCCAGAACCCCTAATTCCAGCCCTTCATTACAGACTATTCCAGCCCACTGCCAGAGTTACCCCATCCCCCTGCAGCACAAACAAAGCCACTCGAGATTCAGTTCAGCAGTAAAACATGAACACAAGCAGAATGGGCACTCAGGAAAAGCTTTATACAACGTATTTTCTGATCAACCTTTGACCAAAAATAGGTTTTGATGCCAAACTAAGCACCAAAAATCATGAACAAGTCATTTTTTCAAACTAAACAACTTCAGCTCTGACATAAACTTTACTCAAGAGGATAACTGTGATTCTCATGAAGATTATTGAAATTTATACCATCTTAAGTTGTAAGCTGCTTAAAGAGAAAAATCTTCTATTTTTTCATTATAAAGACACATGACCTAACACTTCAGCTAAGTGCTTTTGAGGAAAAGCAGTAAAAAGAACAAAAACCTCTCTAAATGAATCATGCATTAAGATTATCTGAGGAAGGGAAAAACATCTGAAGAAGCTTTTTTATTCCTTAGTACCAAGAAGAGACACACATGCATTCTGGACTTTCCAGTCACCTGCAGTCAGTGGATGATTACTGTCATTTCCCTTTTGTCATTGGCTCTAGTCCTCTTTTTTACTCTTTACTGAATTATGTACTTCATAATTTTTCCTACAAATGTAATGAAAAAATGACAGCTGACCTACTAGACGAACAAAATCTAAGAACAGACCCCTAGTACTAAACTGAAACATCTCATTTTTTTAATTGTCCTTTTTGATGCAAAGTTTCAAGTTAAGAATGTAAGAAATTCTTTCTGATCGCATTAGTCAGAACATACAGACAGTTGTGCAGTCTGCAGTCACATCAGGTTTACTCCCTGATGACCTCAGCAGCTGAATGCTGGCTCTGAATCCTGAGGAATGAGGTTTAGCATTTGCTTTACCAGTTTAAAGTTTCTGGGAGGACAGCAACCAGCAGTGAGGAGCTGACAGTCAGGGCCAGGAATGACAGCAAATACAATGCACTTCAGCTACCTCAGCTCCAGGTCCAGTTCCTCAGTTTAAGCTGCTGGTGGAGTTCAGTTCCCAATGAAAAATTCACTCTCTGTTCTGCCAATGCTGATCCAAGGACTGAAACCTCACACCAGATGGTACCTTCCCAAATCATCAGAGCCAGGAGTCAGAGCTGCTCCTCCAGCAACGCCTTCCAAAAGACGACAACAAATCCTGCTCCCAAAGTTCTCTTCACAGCAGGAAATACTGGGAAGGGTGTGCTGCTACCGTGAGGAAGTCACTGCTACAAAAGAGGTACCTTGAACAATCATGCTCATTCCTATAGAGAAGGCATTTTTCCCCCATACTTTGGTGAACAATATCACCACACACACAGAGTCAGGAACAAATGCACAGGAGGGAATTCTTCTAAACTCAGTGAAATAAAGCCTACTACGATAAAATAATTAAAAATTTTTATAAGTAAGAGTTTCAGAAGAAGTTTTCTGACAAACAGATTTTCAGACCAAAGAACTTTTGAGATACAAAGAAATTATTCAGACATAGTTTCAAGAGAGAGTGTGTGTGGAGGTGTGGTATGGTGCGTGGATCTTGCTCCAAAACATATTTTAAGCCATAGGGACAATACAAGGACTGCGGAAAAACTGCTGCTTTTCTCTGTGAGCTTCATCGTGCAGTTTGGTCAAGCCAACCTCTCTGATGCACACCAGTTACCAGTGTTTTGCTTATACAAAGTCCTGGATAAAAGGTAACTAAGCCATCCTGCTTGGACTATACGTGCTTTGGGACCAGTGATCAGAACTCACCTTCACAGTACAGTACTAAGCTGCGGAAAGCTCAAACCCAGCAGCTTCCCCACTTCGCTCCAGAGAGGCATCCCAAGTTCACTACTGCTCCCTCTGTAAAGCAGCCTAAGAGACTAAAAAGCAAGAGAAGGTGAAGAACAGTGATTCTAGAAAATCCAGGGGGATTCAGCACTGAATCAGAGCAAGGGACACAGGAGAGAAATGCTTCTGATTCCTTCCCTCCATAACTCTTCCACGTATTTCACACTGAATCCAGACTTGCAAAAACACATCACATCCAGAACACAAATACCCAGGGTGGGAAGTATGTCCAGGGATTGCTGGGCACAGCAACACGGGACAAGGCACTGCTGGCAACACACACCCATCATCACAGGAGGGAGAATCAAAGGTTCTGGAAAGCCACTGACTTTCCAGAAGGAAAGTGCTTTGCAGACTCGATAGATTCAAAAACTTCCTCTGCAAACTGGTCCCCAAAAGCAAACATAATTTTTACATGAATCAATCTTCTGAAGCAGTTACCAGACTATTTTGTATTTACTTCCGGTTTGTGCTCAACATATATTTCAAAGTTACTGCTCTAGGTCACTGTTGGTTTGTGGAAAGAAAAAAAAATCTTCTGCTTCAGCACTATAAGCACCAAAAAAATTAGAAAATGTAGAGCTATGAAAAGACAGCAATTCAGGAAGACAAATGTTGACCTATTTTCAGTAAGCAACAAGAAATGTGTTTTGAAAGGAAGTTTCTTACCTGCTCGAAAGAACACAGGCAAGAGCAGGCTAATTCATAGTTTTTTCGCAGAGAAACAAAATCATCCTGTATTACAGACAGGCTTGTATTAAAGGCAGGCTTCAAGGCCATACAGTTTGCCTGACAATCTCAAACCACAAAAAAAAATACTGAGAACTAAGTTACACCTATTTTCAGAACTATGGTTCCTCAAGAGAATCTCTGGGACTTTTGTGAAGAGGAAGGTCCAGTAGAGCTATGCAGAAAATTCCGTATTATACTCTCCGTTGAGGCAGTACAGCTCACCATCTGCCCCAAAGCCCTCTTCTCTACTGACCGAGTGGACACACACGCAGAAGAAAATTCTAGGTGTCAAAAAATCAGTTTGTTTAAATCTCACTGACCACAACAGCACTATAATTTTGATTTCGACTTTAATCTTAACTTCTCTCTGTACCATCTTTTTATGAGAAACTTTCTCTGTGCTCATACTACAAACTGTTTTATTACCCATAAATTGTTTCCCAGTGTCTTATCTGTGGCAGTGAAACACTATGTAAAGCACATAATGGAAAAAACAAACAACCATTTATTTGGCCTACTGATACTCTTTCCCAGGAATAAAATCAACTTAATAAGCAACAGAACTGTATCACTGTATTTTAAACACATACATATAGGTATATAAAAAATCCTTCTTATTTCCTGGAAAGAACTGTTAAGAACAAAACTCTTTCCAAAATTAAAAAAAACCCCTGCAACAACAAAAAACAAAACAAAACAAACAAAAAATCCCCCAAAAAATAAAGCAAAAAAACCCCCACAACTAGAAAGTAACCACTGACTTTATTTTGGCAGCACTGTCTCCTCTGAGAAAGCAAACCACCACTATGTAGCCAACAGCAAATAATTAGTCTGCTCATGATGGCAAACTGTTTGGAATTGTTGTACCGGGTGCCTAGATACAGAGGTTTTTCCAGATTCTTTTTACACTTCAATCTCACAGCCAAAGAAAAACCAACAATTTAAGGAAAACAGAATCAAAAGAGAACTACACAAACAAGAAAATGCCTGTTCTCCTTCAAAAACATACTACATCTGCATCTCCTCAAATAACTGATAAGCAGCACTCGACAAACACATCTCAGTGTGAATACTGAGACATTTACTGTAAAGGAGAGAACCAGCTTTCCTGACTTGAATCTCTGTGTTGCACATAACCCACTGAACAACTTAAATATTACACAGTCGTAGTATGGAGCTGCTTGAGGGGAAAAAATACTGCTTTTATTTCTCCTAAAGTTAAAACCACCAAGGTGAAGAAGCTGTGCAGAGGAGTGGTGGGCACATGGCTGGTACTGAGCTGGAGCACGACTCCAGCGAGGCAGTGGCTGACGTTTACAGCTGAGCACAGAAGCGCCATCCCTGCTCCTCAGCAGGGACCACCACTCACTGCAAGTCAAAGCTTCGAAGGAAGACAAGAGGCAAAGTGAAAAAACAAACAAACCACTGATCTCAACCCCTAGAATTCACATATTGGGTGGCAGAAGCATCATGAACACTAGATGAAATGCCAGGTAAGTGAAAGCATGTCAGGTAAGCTGCTGGCTACCTCCCAGCAAACTGGGGGCTTCCTTTTGTTTACTTGTACAACTTGAACAAGCAGGAGTCATGGAGGACAAGCTACACCTCAGACAAAACAGAGTTAAAAACAAGCTTGGTGGGATTCTTTTAACAATTATTTAAATAAATTTTCAGGCCTGAGATTTGTCCACACATAGAAGAGACATCAGTAGGAGAACAGATTACACGAGCACTGCATTATATATTCCTCTTGCTGACACAGACTGATTCATGCTGTTTAAAAACATAGTTGATGTTAGCTTATCCAATCAATGTTTAACCAACCTGAGGAAATACATTTTATTTTCAGCCACTTAAGAGAAAAACCTCTCTTCTCTCTATTTATTCCCTTCCAAAGAGTATAACAAATAAGTGTTCTTCTGCTACTCTAGAGAGATGTTACCAGTCTTTATGTGTGTCTTATTAAAAAAAACACCATCATGTTCCAGCAAACAGGTTTACTCATTTAAGCAGTAGCTCATTCTGCCTCAAGGATAAAGCAGCTCTAGCACATTTTCATGCCACTTCCCTGACACCAACTAAAAACTCACACTTTAGTTTCTGCAGCCAGTAATTAGCTTTTAACTTTGGAAAATATAAAGTAGCAAGTAAGAGTATGCAATTGTTCAAAGCTGGAGTTTGGCAAACCCAAGTTACTTATTTTTTTTTCACTGCTACATGATGCTTGCAGGCAGCATTCAAACTGAAACCAATCACCAGCCAAGTTACTGAACTGTATGATCACTCACTCAAAAACATAATGACCTATATTCCAGAGGAAAGCAGAAGCATAATGCAATCCTTGTTTTAAGGAGATTATTTAATGGTTTACTCCCTAACTGTAAAAATAACAGTGTTGGTCTAAGGCAGTCAACGGAACAATCTCTGTCCATTAAATATATTGAGTATTTCACCCAGGAATTTTCTCCACGTGCTACAATGTCCAGAAATAATCCCATGATGTAGAGCAGAAGAGACCATATGGAACAGCAGCAGGAGCCGACGCAGCAGCGATCCCAGGGCCAGGCCCTCTCCGTGCCAGACAAGCGCCTTGAGCTGTGCCCCAGCGTCAGAGGAACCCACCAGAAACCCTGACTCACTGCCCTGCACCGACCACCTGCAGAGCTACTAAAATCCTTCTTCCTCAGAGCCAGAATTGGAAGTTAGGACAATTATTACCTTGAGGTTTGCAACATGCATTCTGGGAATATTAGGTGCTGCAGATTTAACCTGAAATCACAATGCTTTGTGCTTAAGCTCATTAGGTACCTTTGCATACCAGCTGCAGACAGTATTTCTCAGAAGCTGTGAACCTGCAGTCAGGGCAGCACGGACTGTGGGATGGACTGGACAACGGTGTCATGGTCCTCTCTAATCTCAGCAGTTTCTTCTTTTTTTTTTTTAATCTTAAGTCTTTCATTCTCATCATTGTCAAAGGCAATCACAAGCTGTAAATGAATAACAACACTAGGTGCTTTTTTCATAGTTCAAACACAGATTTTCCAAACTTGCAAGGACTATGAGTTCTGATTCGACAGCTGTACCCAGACTTCTCCTGCTGCTGTATCAAAACTGTAGTTGCAGCAGTGACCCCAATACTTAAAAAGTAAGAAACCCCCTTCCTTTGTAATATGAAACAAAACCAAGCTTCTTGGTAAAAGTGAAATACTCAGGCAGAAGTTAAAAATAAACATTTCCATTCCCATTTAAAATAAATTTTCACATATATTTAAAACCCTTTAGGTTAGAAGCCAAGATTTTACATTGTCACTTGAACATCTACATATTCAGATATAACATGAAAAGAGGGAGAGAGAAACCATAGTTATTTTACTTCTGAAAGTTACCTGCCTGAAGCTGAGAAATACAGAACAATGTGCATGACAATGAAAAGCCACACCAAATGACCCTCTTTCTAACCACTGTCCCTCCCAGCCCTGTGCATGATGAAGTGTGCTGCTTCAGCTACCACTCTCATTTTTATTTGACCAGTGAATTCCCAACGCACTCCACATGCCAGAACTAATCTGCTGGTATTTCACATCGCTAGGGAAAGTTTTTATAAATATATTCCACAATGCAGCTCTGTTGTTAATCCCAAAGGCCTTGACAGGTCTTAGAAAATGGAGAATGGAAATTCATAGAAGACAGTAAGACCATGCCCTTAATAGAAAGATCATCCTCCCTTGATAAGAAGAGGTCAGTAAGAAATCAGACATGCCTAGTACTAACACACCACTTTATCCCCCTAATTGTACTAGAATAAAAAAACTAAAGGCTTTCCTTCACTTTCTGCTTTTTCCATTTGAAGTCTGAAGAAGCAAACCACTTTGCTCATGACACTGATCAAGAGGAGGAAAAAACAAGGTTTTGCCTCAACATTCAAATCACTGGTGAAAATCTTTCAAATTACCTAAACTCTTCTAGGAACTGGTATGAGCTGTGCATATGAAAGCTCCAGGAAGACAGGCACCAAAGAATGATGTGGACCTTCTTTAACTGAAAGAGATTTACTGGTTTTTTTTAATGACAGTGTGTTCATTGAGATGATTTCTCCATGTGATCAAATCCACTAATCAAATTATTTCAAATCCATTCTGTAACTCAAGTAAGAACTAAAGCTTGGAAAGGTAGTATGAAATCAATCAACTAATCCCTACACAAAAACTTAATAAACAATTAAGAGTATTTTATAATTCTGACTAAAAAAAAAAAACAAACTTGATCTAAAGGAAGTATCCTTCAAATCTAAATGAGCAAGTAATTGAAAAAATTACACAAAGAAAGATGTTTCTTTTGCACTACCTGCAGTTACCTCCAAATTCAGACTCAGGGATGGTGTGCATAAATAATCTCACACTGCCTACTACCTTGATTTTCTGCAAATGCTGTGCATAATGTTCCCTTCCACACCAGACCCTGACCTAAGCAGCTCTTAAGGTCAGTATTTCCTTCAGACACTGCCTGAAAAGGGTAATAGGAAAGAGAACACATGCCCTTTTTCCAAGACACAGTTTCTCTCTTTTTATCCCAGACACCCATAATGATCAGAATTCATTTTTCTTCCTAAAGGATTAAAGACAAAACTAGCTTTTAAAAAAGCAACCAACAACAAACTCATTTAATCAAAAGACAGGTAGGATCATTTCATCCCTCTGTGTTACATCCTTGTTTTAAAAATTCCTTGAAACTGCTAAAAAGCACATCTCAAAGCATTACAGAAGAGACACAAAAATCCACCTTCACGCAACGATTACAAGAAAGAAAGGGTTTCAATAGATCAATTAATCTGGGGCTGCCAATGGAAGTTTTTCATTTGCTTTTGCAGTTCTTTTCTAGTAATCAAAACTAGTAAATAGAATTGCTATAAAGGACAAAATCTATGTTAAAAACTTCAAAACAAAAAGACTTCTCAGATGCTTTTTAGGACTAAACTATCACTGGGCTCAAAGAAAAATGGCTCCATTTTAAATTTTTTTTTTGTAATAAATAAACTTGGCCTCTTGGCCAGATTACCATTACGTAGATCTTACACACTTCACTTATTAAATTGAATGAATCTCGTGGATTATTTTTGGTCTAAGCCTCAGGTTAATCTACATCAGTCTATAAAAGTCAGAGAATAAGCTCTTGCAGGGGAAATACATCTAAAATAACACAATATAGCTGCTTATACCATAACTGCAAAAAACTTGCAAAAAATACAGCAGAAGTCATTAATTTTCTTGATGCAATTTTCTTGTCTCACACTAACCAACAATCATAACAAACCCAGTATGTGTCTGTTGAGACAGGCTATCCAGAGCAGTTTGAATTCTCAGTGTTTCATCGTAGTTCTAGCTTGATAAATTCACTTGATTGCATTGAACAAGACATGAGAAGCCAAAAATCTGAATCTGTGATTGCTATGCCTTTTTTGCTTTCCTTTTTTTTTTTTAATCAGAGTCTCTCTCTCAAAGTTTCAGAGAGCTTCCCAAATATTACCACTCTGTATCATCAGCTTCAACATAAATGATGCACACTTTTCATTAAATGTAAATATGAAAACCTATTATCCATGTTTACATACTAAATACTTCCACAAAATACTTTTACTTATGGCAACANTAAAAATCCACCTTCACGCAATGATTACAAGAAAGAAAGAGTTTCAATAGATCAATTAATCTGGGACTGCCAATGGAAGTTTTTCATTTGCTTTTGCAGTTCTTTTCTAGTAATCAAAACTAGTAAATAGAATTGCTATAAAGGACAAAATCTATGTTAAAAACTTCAAAACAAAAAGACTTCTCAGATGCTTTTTAGGACTAAACTATCACTGGGCTCAAAGAAAAATGGCTCCATTTTAAATATTTTTTTTTTTTTTTTGTAATAAATAAACTTGGCCTCTTGGCCAGATTACCATTATGTAGATCTTACACACTTCACATATTAAATTGAATGAATCTCATGGATTATCTTTGGTCTAAGCCTCAGGTTAATCTATACCAGTCTATAAAAGTCAGAGAATAAGCTCTTGCAGGGGAAATACATCTAAAATAATACAATATAGCTGCTTATACCATAACTGCAAAAAACTTGCAAAAAATACAGCAGAAGTCATTAATTTTCTTGATGCAATTTTCTTGTCTCACACTAACCAACAATCATGAACAAACCCAGTATCTGTCTGTAGAGACAGGCTATCCAGAGCAGTTTGAATTTTCAGTGTTTCATAGTAGTTCTAGCTCGATAAATTCACTTGATTGCATTAAACAAGACATGAGAAGCCAAAAGTCTGTATCTGTGATTGCTATGCCTCTTTTCCTTTCCTTTTTTTTTTTTATCAGAGTCTCTCTCTCAAAGTTTCAGAGAGCTTCCCAAATATTACCACTCTGTATCATCAGCTTCAACATAAATGATGCACACTTTTCATTAAACGTAAATACGAAAACTTATTATCCATGTTTACATACTAAATACTTCCACAAAATACTTTTTCTTATGGCAACAAAGACAGGAAGTTACAGGCAGCTAATCTAAAAGGAAAAAACCACAGAAAGTTGAAGTAGGACAAAAGGCCACGCTCTATGAAGAGTTTATATTAGCCTGTCTTTTTCACAGCCTTGTTTTCAGCATCCTACCTCTGCCTCCTTTAAGTGAGAGTGTTAAGTTATGGATAAGCTACCAAAATGTCAAACACAAGAGTTATTTAAGAGATTGCAACTACCAAAGGCAGAGTGTCCCAATCAGCCTCAGAGCCAAAGCAGGTAGTGCTGCCCCACCACGAACCAACCCACGGAATAAGTAAAGTGTTTCCAATACAAGGAACCCAAACCTCAATATGAAGTGTGACCTGGAGGAGCAGCAGCATCCCACCCCTCATCCGAGTCAGAGCTGGGTCTGTGCAGAGTCACCAGCTGGGTGAGCAAAACCAGTGACAGGAACTGCACAGCTGTGCTGTGCAAATGCAGTATTGCTGTGGCACCTCACACGAATTCCCTGGAAATGCACACAGTAACTCACCTGCTTTTTCCACACTTCCCAGTAAGACCCCTGGAGTTCAATCTCTGCCAGAAATAACAAAAAAACAGAATCACAAAGGCCAGAGAGAGAAGCTGGGAGGGACTGCTGGAACAAGGATCACTTGCAGTTATTTGTCTTATACCCTTTGATTTCTCTGGTTACTATCAAAAGCTCGGTTCTAAACCACTCTTCAGTCTGCCCCCTTTATGCTCAGCCTGACCTACTGATGTCTCAATATGATGAAAGAAAAGAAGAATCAGAAAAGGGAAGCCGTAAGGATCAAAGGCAAATTATCACTCCGAACAACTATGGAGAACTTTCACCTCCACATTACTGTTTTGAAACTTGACAAAATACTTTCCTGGACATTTTGACCAACTCTTTTCCCCTCTCCCCTCACAACTTTTATACACATCTAATAGGAATAAACACTAAGATTTAATATTCAAAACAACGTAAAAATCAGTCACTGATTTCCATTCCTCACTCGTTTCCTCAGAATCGTTTAGCAGTTATGCCCAAGAATAATCCTAGCTATCAGGAGTTCCCAGTTTCTTGCACTTTTATACTGCCAGCACTCATTTTTAACAATTAGCATCAAGTATGGCAGGGTTAAAAATACCTCTTCTGATATGAGTGTACCTCTGTGAGCAAACACAAACTCTGTCTACATAAAGAGAAGGGACCAATGTCTCCAAGGGCCAGTCTTCACCATACTGCCTGATCCAAGCTCCAGCTTTTTTACTCCAAAAACAACTGCTAGCAACACAAAAAGTTCTCATTCAACTCCACTGCTGCTTTGCACTCCTGTGCTCACACTTAAATTCAGACGGAAGATGATGGTACTCAAAAGCTCCACAGATTGCAGTAGTATCTGGAAGATGCAGGAGGTGAAAAATGGCCTCAAAAAAGCTGCAAATCTTCCTGCCTTCTCTGCTAAGATCACACTTGACTACACAAGCACCGAAGTGACCACAACAATGCACAGAACACACACCAAACTCAGCAGCCAGCACTGGGGGCAGCTATGCAGCGCTGCCACCAACCAATAACTTGAGAGTTCTCTTCAAAATAACAGGAAATAATGAAAGTATACACCCAGCAAAAAAAAATAAAATGAAGGGTTTACAGAATGAAAAAAAAAAAAATCCATTTTCTGACACTTATATTTCTGATTAGTCAGTCTAAATCAAATATTTGTTTCTCACTAACAGCTAATTTAAAAACTCCAAGCTTCTAAGGAAAAAAATACCAGGTTGCAGCATTCAAACTCTAAATAAAGGGAAATACACCAATATCTTATTTAAACATAAAGAAAAAAACTCCAAATTATTTTCAAATTTTAGCCAGCTATTAAATTTCTCCACCGACTTCTAAATTAAAATTCTGGACCTTGCATTTTGCATCTAAATACACACAGGGAGAGACAAAGCACTAGATCAAGAATATTTGCATTTTATTTTCACACTGATTTGCCTGCAGACGCCTGAGCACTGAAAAGGCACAGCATAACCTTCATCCTTAATTAAAATCTTGGGACGAGGATAAAGAGCTAGAAAACAAAAAGAAATATAAAACAAACATACTTTTAAAATTGTAACCTATTTGTTAACAGTACAAATACGTACACAATATGTCTACACAATACACATCTGTGGATCTCAGCAAAATAATTTCGTCTAATTAAAAAAAAAATACTTTGCATACACAATAGAAGTACAAATTAGAACTGTCTTACTAAGCTGATTTAGCAGATAACAAGACTCTAGATCTCTGCAAAGTGCAGTTTTCCAGTCAAAATATCTAAACTGAACGTCTTTTAACTGTCTTCCACCGGAGGAATTTCAGAAAAGGCAGATTGCTACAGAATTTATAACAAAAACATTCAAAACCACCTGGAAAGATGCCACTCTTACACCACTGTGAGGCCGTAACACCACGTGAGTAATTGTGCTGAACAGAGAAGCAAAGTATTCAAATGTAACCACTTCTCAAATAAAACATTGTGGGGAACAGAGGAGGAAATTCATTTCTGGTTAAAACAAAAACTGATTTACCAGAACAGGATCCATTTCCCTAAACAGTAGCAAAGATTATCAGAATTAACTATACAATTAGTCTACACTAAAAGTCAATCCTCTGAATAGGATTTTTGGACAAAGCCTCAGCTCTCACTCTTTTTCCTTCCAAAACGAAAAATGAAGTCATGTGCACGGACAACTGCAACAGATCAGCATCTGCAATCTGCCTTCTACCCCCAAAAAACCTGGTTGTGTGACTTAAGGTACATACAACAGACACGAGCTAATCAGAAAGGTCAGCAATACTTGAACTGAAAACACAGCTACTTAACTTAACCTCAACAGCCTGAAAGTCAGAGGTTTAAGAATCACTTATCACTGACAAGAAGTACAACCTCAAGACTATTCCATAATTACTAAGTAGTTGTCTTCTGGAAACTTACACCACCACACCTTGCAATATAACATACAGAGGTTCTGGTGATGAAAGAATAAATAAATACATATATATATATATAGAGACACACAAAATGTAAGAGACACTCTGACAGCTGTGTTTATCTGCCCACAAGAGAAGACCAGGGACTGGTCATGACTGGTTACTCACAACAAATTCCTTTCATTAAAAGAATTACTACTGCACAAGTTTTATAGCAAGTGCTGAGAAAGGACTTTGTTGTCAGCCACGTACACACTGATTTAATCCCTCGCCTGTGCCACTGATATACTGTGTGATAGTGACCAAGTCATCTCACTTCTAAGCACAAGAGTAACAGGGAAACCCTACTAAGCCATTTAGCAAACGGCCTTCAAGATCCACTCTTACATTCACTCACTGACTCAAATCCTGTTCTGACAGTTTACTGCTTCTTAAAAACACCTTTCGCTTTCCTTTTTTCTGCCCTTTTACCTTTTCTTCCCCAGCTAGAAACCATGTGGGAGATATCAAGAATTTGAGCAACTAAGACAGGAAGCTGCCCACCATCATTAGTAATGAGCTTCACTATTTAAGAGTTTGCCAGTAGCCCGATGTAAAATGGAAGATCACACATGAGGGCAAACGTGCAGATTGTAATTTTATCATTAATTACTATAGTTACCGTGCACTGTTCTGCATCAAAGTGTAACTCCAGAATCTTTCTACTGTACCAGATGTCTTAGGTTTCAATGTCAGATGTAACCAAAGGTATGTATTCTAGCACCATCCATTGCAACCAGGCAGGGCAGGGTTCTTTATCTCTCCTGTGACACATCCCTGATAACTCCCTCCAGGAGATACCTTCTGTTCCTGGGCCATCCAGCCTCACTGCCCGACTCACAAAATTACCTCATCCCACTGTGAGATGCTCCGCCCAGGGGGAGGAACCAAGCATTCCTACCTGGATATAATCTGAGGTTTGGAACACCACAGGCAGCCCTCTCCTACTGGATTCCCAGAGGACAAGAGCTACATAACCACCATGGGACCTTCAGAGGAACACCAGACCCTCCTACAGGATCATCACCTCAACAGAACCATACCTATCACCCCAAGAGGACTGCAGCCACCCCTTAATCAGACTGCTGCCACCACCCTGCCCGACAGGGTGTCAGGTTGTATCCTGATTCTGTCAGGTTAAGCCAGTGCTTCTGCATTATTGCCTTGTTATATATATATTAGTAAAGAACTGTTATCCATATTTCCCATCTCTTTGCCTGAAAGCCCCTTAATTTCAAAATTAGAATAATTTGGAGGGAAGGGGGTTACATTTTCCATTCCAAAGGAGGCTCCTGCCTTCCTTAGCAGACACCTGTCTTTCAAACCAAGACACCAGAAAACAGCTCAGAACACCCAACCATGCTAAAAAGGGTACTTCTAGCCCAAACAGATACCAAAGCCCTATTCAGACAGAACAGCCAGACCAGGAACTGACATACTCAAGGCTTTAACTTGATACCACTAAGTCACGAGAACATCAGCACAAATCACACTTACACCAGCTAGGAAACTGTACGAAACATCAAGCACAGGCAGAGGGTTTAAACTAACCAAGAACTTTGTTTCAAACTGTCTGTCTACACAGATTGTAACTCAAGAACTCATTCCTTTATTTTTCTTGAATGAAAAATGCTTCAATTTCCAAAATTTTAGTTTATCCCAATGATTTCTAAAATGGATTTATGCATCAACAGAAAAAAATTAATTCCAGCTGAAAGCATTTATGTACAGATGGCATCAAGTATTTATCCACCCATCTTGCTGCTAAATATTAGCATCTCCTTTTCAACTACAATACACAAAAGGGGAAGGGCATGCATTGAAGCTGTCAATTTCTATGTGGAGTTAGTTATTTAATGATGGGGGAAGAAAATGAAAAAACAAAAGGAGATGTGGATCATTTTTCTCATTGTTTCGTCTCCTTGGTACAAGTTGCACTCTTCATCTCAGGCAGGACTGAACCCCTTATACAAGAGCCTGATAATGCTTCCTGCTTGCTTAAGGGGAACTGACATCTTTCACTCAAACACCACAAGCTGAGGTTAGAATCATTCATTAACCAACACTTCAACCAACTTTGAAGTTTTACCTATTTACAGATATGAAAGTTTTGATCTCCGTTTCAGAAGCGTGCAGCAGGCAGCTGCTGGAGAAGCTAGCCAAGAGGAGCCCCAAGACACAGGCTTTTGGATGGCATTAGGATAAACCAACACTGGCAGCAGAAGGAAAGGAAAGGAAGAAGTGCTCTCTGTGCTCAGTGGAACAAGACATCTGTTAACAAAGCACATGGAAAACGATGACACACACACACACACCTTTTTTCGCCCCAGTTTTCCCTAGCAATGCCCACTCACAAGCCTTCCAGCCCCTTAAGCCCAGTAGCAGTCTGCTGGAGTAAGAAGTTACTTCCAAAAGAGAGCGATAAAGTTTGGAAGCACTTCAGGAAATGGCAAACATACAATCTATATAACCAGACAGGCTATATCTAAGCCTCCTGGGGGAGCTGGCCAGTGCTGCTGAGATACCACACTCTACCACTTTCTGAAAGGCCATGAGGCTGTGATAGGCTCCTTCTGACCAGAAAAAAAGGCAAATATCACACCTCATTTCAAGAGCAAGAAGGAGGATCCAGGCAAATACAGATCAGCCAGTCTGACCCAGGTCTGTGAGAGGATTACAGAGCAAATCCTCCTGGAAGGCATCCCTCTGCTCAACGAGCACAAGAAGATGATGGGGAATAGCTGGCATGGATTTACCACGGACAAATGATGCCTGATGAACACAAGAGCTTACTGCAAGGAGACAACTGGCTTAGCAGCTGATGGAAGAGCACTGAATACAGAAGGCCATTAACAACAGTTTTCCACAGCACCCCTACAGGTGAACTGGTGAGACAGGCACTGGATAAGTGAGCAGTAAGGTGTTTGGGAATTTGACTGGCCTGCTGAGCTGAAAGAACAGCCATCAGTTGTACCAAATTCCATCCAAGCAGCTGCAGTCACATCCCCTGGGGATCACCACTAAAACCACCAGTACCACCTGATGTCTTTATTAATTATCCAGATGATGGGACAGGGTGAGTCCTCAGTAAGTTTCCAATGACACCAAAGTGGGAGGAGTGGTCAGCTCCTACTCAGAGGGACCTGG